>SKCR01034452.1:0-49073 GCA_019454045.1 Zanthoxylum bungeanum
ATTTTCACATTGTATGCAACCTATCCATATATAATCTATGTCCAAATTCAAGCATGAAGACAAATTAACATTCCAAAGGCATACAACTTCACAAAAGCACAAACAAAGAACATTCTTACAAACATGCATACTAAGAAAAGGTATTCAAGTGCATAACAGAAATAGATAACTAAAGAAGTAATACAAATGCATAAAGTTCAAGGATATAACTATATGTAAGATAGAATGTCATAATGTGGTGCAGGAAGACCGTAATCGTTCGCATTGCGTTCGTAAACGCGTTCGAACGGTGAAGACAAAGGTTCTCGTTCGCGTTGCGTTCGTAAACGCGTTCGAACGGTGAAGACAGAAGGTGGTGAAGACAAAGGTCTCGTCGTATGGCGTTCGAAAACGCGTGCGTTTCGAACAGAATGAGACCTGATGCTACAGATGTGCGCGTTCGTTCGAGTAGCGTTGATAACGCGTTCGAACGGTAGAGACAGAAGGTCGTTCGTGATGCGTTCGATGACGCGTTCGAACGGGAACTGGCAGATTACATTACATTCATACAGTTTTGGATGCGTCATTCAAACAAGATCATCACAACGACATATCTAATCACACGGACCCTTGAATCATGCATAAAGATTAACATACTAAACAATTAAATCATGCTCAATCACTACCAACTAGTCATGCACAAAGCTATAACATGTTAAACATCCTAATCATGCATAAGAAAAACAAATAACACATTGCTCTAAATCATACTCAAACACAAGTTTAGATGAAACGAAATACGTGTGTCTTTCAAGTGGTACGTGGCATTGTATCCCGAGTACAAACCGTATGACCGTCCATTCGGATTCGGCTACGGAATTTATGTCCGAGTTTCCATCCGATATACCACAAGAAATAACTAACATACATACAAGAAAAAAGGCTTTTACTGATACTAAATTAGTGTCAGTAAATGGTTTTACTGACACTATATAAATGTGTCAGTGTTGCCGCAGAAATCAAATCACTGACACTAGTTTCTAGTGTCAGTGATTCTTAGTGTCAGTAAACGTTAATACTGTAGTATCAGAAAATTATTGACACTATGGTATCAGTAATCTCTCACACTATTTTAGTGTCAGTAAATTATTGACACTATATCATCAGTATTTAGTGATACTATAGTGTCAGTAAATTTTTTACTGCAGTATCAGTATATCGCATATATTTGATTTTTAGTGTCAGTAATTATTGTTACTATAGTATCAATATCCGTCAATATCTTTTAAAATTTAAAAATCGTATTATTTCACAATTATATTTCTTATTTTTTGTAATTAAATTAATCATAAAATTATATATATATATATATACCAACTCAATGAAATAAAAAACTAAAAAATTACATTTATATAAAATTCGCAATATAATAGATTAATCGTATTAATCAATTCAACAGTATCACATGATGAATACAAAAACTCCATAGACAATCTTTAAATAACATATATATATTTCAAAAACTACTCTTAAAGTCCAATCAAAATGTCATGCCCCCACCAAAATTCATGATACTTGTTGAGAAGCCTGCAACAATCCCCCAACAATATGATATCTGGCACAAAATCTGAAATTATAAACCAAATGTTAAGAATTAGATGGACTTCCAAAAAAAATCGATATCTTCATAAATAAAAACATTAAATACATCCAAATAAAAATACAAAATATAACCCTAATCTAATTTTTGTCACATAAAGCACTTATTGACAATAACCATACCAACAACCTAAGAGCATGCATATAAAAAACCAAATGGCATCCATAATAACAAGTTGTATCTTTCATACCACTACATAATCACCAAAACAAACAAATCAATAAACACACACACACCACACACACACACACCACACACACACATATATATATATATAGACGGACATAAAACTGAAATAAAAGGATCTCATGAACCAGATGAAGTTTATCAGATGACAGGTGCCATCACGCCCCTAAATTGAACAGAGTCGGGAAAGTTTCCGCTGTATCTGCCCGATACAATCAATGGACTTCCCAAAGAGAGGTCTGGAATATGAGATGGAAACAGCTGCAAGGAATGTAGAGAATACAATTTTTCAGAGATGCAACCAGAGAGATCAAACCAAACAAATCATATGTATAGCAACTTACAATAATGTATCACTAGGGAACGGATTATTAGTTCTAGATGTAGAAGACCGTGAATAATCTTTGCTCTCAGGACCAGTATACCTCAAATGAATCGAGATGGTTGCCGGTCTCCAAAGTTATATTGGTTAAAAAGACAGATGAAGCAGCTGTAAACAATCTTCGTACTCTATAGTCAACAGAATCTAGCCAAATAAAAATGTCAGAATTGGTAACTTAGTTAACATTTTCTGATATTATCAGCACTTTATAAGGATGAAACATCATCTAAATAAGGGGGAAATGAAAACTATCAAACATAAAATGAAGATTAAGAAGAACTTACTTGGATCATAGGCACTATCATAGTAACCCCTCCCAATTTGTGCTAGCATTTGCAAGAAGTAGTGATTACAATATAAACCTGAGAAATATTTCCATGCAGTAAATCAATGAAACTAGTTTAAGTAGTTTCAACAATCCAATATTACAGTACAATACATATTAGACATGGCCAAATATGTAACAGTTTCTAGAACTGCAGCAGGTCTGACTTAATTGATGACCAAGATAAAGGATACAGGATTCCTAGAAACGGCATCAAACCCTTACCGATGCCAAACGTGCATATGCGGGGAGAAATTGATCTTGTACTCATGAGATAGCTTTTCATTTGATTGCAAATTCCTCTTTCATCTTCCACAGCCCCATCAGTTATGAGGAAAATTAGAGGAATCGATTCACTAGCATCCGACAGCAATTTTATAGCCTAAACTTATCAAAAGATGAATCTTCAGCATTCTAGAAAAAAAAATTAAAATAAGAGAAGTCAAAAGAGTTAATATCGCTGACTGTAAAAACACGAGTAATTCTGATCTGCAAATTCCACAAACCTGTTTAGGGGGAAGAAAAAAAATGTTTGTTTCACCACCTGCAACTAAATTGCCAAGCCAATGAGTAACATTTATGATTGCTTCCTGAGAAGCCAGCTCCATCGATGATGAGAATGAGTCAGTCTCCCCATTGAAAGCAATAATGTTAAAAGAATCCTGCGGGTTGAGCTTAGACAGAGATGCGCATATTGCATTTTTAGTCTGCTCAAGAAGATCCCTTGCATGCTTCCACTTACATCAACTAGAAATACAACATCCTTCCTAAAATACTACAAGATGCAACAAATTGAAGAATCAACTTTAATGCATTATCAAATACTATTTTCTACATCTATCAAACATCATACTTAAACAATAACATTTTTCCGAACAAGAATCAATTCCCATAGGAATTAATAAGCTGGAATTGCAACAAACCTTCCTACTCTGGCTCATTCCAGGGAAGAGATAGAGGCAGAACATTTGTCTTTGATCAAAATCATGCAAAGATGGAGATTGCAAAAGAACACCGCCAAATAATTCAGTTGAAGAAACCTGCAAAACACAGAATTCAAAGAGAATTACTTGAATGTCCCTCCATAACTAGTCTGACCATTTTACAGCCTTCGAAGGAAGGTCCAAAAATTACATACTTCACATCGATGGACAAACATTACAATATAAATCTCTTGAAATGGAACACAATTAGTTAAAGGGACTTACAGTATATGAAATTCTCATGTCAGAATTGGACCATCTGTTTACTTCTGCTTCATATAAGAAACTTAATTTTCCTACCTCACGACTGAGCTCCTGGAAAGTCATAAAAGTACTCGTATCAAATCTAGTGTGTATTCTGAACCTGAATGGAAATCACTAGTTATGAAAAATGTCCATACCTTTATAGGATGGCTTGTACATTTGCATTCAATTTCTTGATTAATGGCAGAGTTAACATTCAACTTTATCTTCTCTCTCTTAGGAATCTTCTTCCCCGCCGGAACAACATATGCCGGAAAAGTAAATGGCACACTGAGGCAGAATTGACCCTCTTCATATGTCAATTTCTGAGACCAAGTGACCTTAATTGAAAGAGTGGTACCTCCATCAACCTAATTAAATGAAAAAATTTAACAAATCAATACCTTAGGATAATTCAAAAAAACAATGATAAAAAAATGATAAAATAAGAAATTATTACCTGTGGAATTCTCAAAGTATATACTTGGCCTTTCAAATAACAGCCATCACCTTTACTTTTGCTGCCTATATTTTCTTTTATTCTGCATCATCCGTTGTAATCAACTTGCTCTGATACGATTTCCGGCAATCTCAACCTCGACCCCTAGAAGCGATCCCTGTTAGCCACATCATTTTTTTTCCTTGAGAATTAAAACAGAAGCTTAGAATTGATGGTTCGATTGTTTGATCAATCAAGAGTCTATAAATTATGACACATCATGGAGGATTCAATTTGCTTCTTTTTTTTTTCTTTTTGACAAAGAGACTATGAACTCCGGGAGCCTATAAATTAAATATTAAAATTCATCATCATAAGTACCTGCTCTCCAAGAGGAATTGCAATTCTGCAATCACATTTCCTGCAAGCCATTATGCTATGAACCCGCCAAGTTCCATTCAAGGTTACAATCACATTTCCGTTGTAGCCCAAGGGTATGGCGCTGGTATTGTTTCAGTTTTACCCGGCTTGAGTTTTTGAAAAGGGGATTTCCGATTGCGTGTCCGAGAGGAACCCGCGGCAGCAGCGGCGCCTGATGAGTTATTTATTATCTCTGGATAGTGACGAGGAGGAGGAGGAGGAGGCGGGGCAGCGAAGGGGGCGGCGTTGCTCGAAAAAAAGACTGTAGAGTCTGTGAAAACTGAGGAGCAGGAGTTGAGGGTATTGTTGTAATTGGTTGATGATAAGTTTGCCCTAATGGATGTGGTGATGAAAAAAAAGGTGGGAATGAGAGGAACCCTAAATTACTAAGATTGATTTGGTAACTACGGTTCAGGTTTTGACCCGACAAATACATATATATTTTTATAAACCGCGGTTTAAGGAACAAAAGTCACGATTTGGCCCAGTGGTAAAGCCTTACAATAAAAAAAAAATTTATATCAATGGTTACAATTTCGAGTCCCAGCAGACTTAAGGAAATAATTTTTTTTTTAATTTTTTTACTGATACTAAGGTATCATTAATTACTGACACTAAATTTACTGATACTCTAGTGTCAGTAATATATGCGAAAAACGTCACTTCCGCGAGGTGTTGGTTCGACTCCAGACGACTACGCGTTTTTTTTTTATTTATTTCTTACTGATACTATTGTAATAGTAATTACTGACACTAAAATCGCTGATACCATAGTGTCAGTAATTATTGATATTTAAGTGAAAAACACGGAAATAGGCCCATTTACACGTCGTTTCTGACACTTTTAGCCTAGTGTCACTAACCTTAGTGTCAGTAAAGGCCTTTTTTCTTGTAGTGATATTCCGTCCATCCGGAATCACATCACGTAATTAACATGCTAAACTAATTCATACATACTTAAATATCATGCTTTCTAAATTATATATTCATGCGAAGAGGATAAGTATCATATGCCTCAGGTCTACCTTTTTTGCGTCGTCTTTTGAAGCACGTTCCACGGCCGTCGGAAGGGTTGATGTTCGCAACCTTTCTGGTTCGCTGGTTCCCATTTTCCTTGGTTATCCTGCTGATTTGCTCACTGTTTTCCCTCTGCTTTGCTGTTGTGTTGCTGCTGTCTTTTTGGCTTGAGAGGAGAGGACTTTGTGTGCTTTTCAAGTGCTAAGTGTTGCTGCCTATGTGCTCCCTATCTCCTGGGTATCTCCTCTTCTGTGCTATCTAGATGCTAGCTAATTTTGGTTGGTTTTAGGTTTCTTTTATAGGCAAAGGTGGACTTTGTTGCTTTGGTGGCTCACAACATGCTTGATTTAAGGAGATTCCTCTTAGTGGAGAATTTGGTGGAGAGTGTTTAATGGGAAGTGAGTTGGCTTGTGCTTGCTTTGTCATTTTTGGGTGGCCTTGGGCGTGAATGTGGCTTGCAAAGGGTGATGGGTGTGAATGTGGCTTAGGTGGACTTTGTTGCTTTGTGCTTGTTCCTTGTTATTCAAGTGGGAGGGGTTGGTATATGATATGAGTTTCATTGTTTGTTTGCAATGAGTGAGGGAGATAATGGAGGATGGTATGGGTGTGTAAGGAAGAAAGCTAGTGGAGTGTGGGGTATTGTTGTTTGATTTGTTTTATGGAGGATTGGCTTGGCATGTGAGGGATTTGGCTTTTTGGTTTGTAGGGCACATGAATGATGGAAGGAAAAGATGATGTGGGGCATGGTGTGTATTTTTTTTGTCATTTGGGGGAGGCTTTGGGCGTGGGTTTGTGTTGGGCATGGGTTTGGTTCTTTTTGGTGGGCTTGGGTATTTGGGCTTGGCTTATGGATTCTGGGCCGAGCGTAAGCAGAGATCCAACGAGCAAATCGAAGCTAGATAACCAAGTTAAATCCGACAATAATTCCGATTTCCAACTTTACCCTTCCAACGTCCGTTTCCCGCGACTTCCACGACATGAAAAGGTAGTGCCTCCTTACGAGGCTCATCATTGGGCACGATATGTAAAAATGCAGTGTCTACACTTACGCTACTTGCCTTATTGCAAATTTTGACTTTATCTCCTTGAGAATAGTCATTAACTCTCCAAGAGTTATTTATTGAAATTTAGTACTTCTAAGATCTATGAAGATCCTTCAATTTCTTTATCATACTTTAAGGATCTAATCCTTAGTTCTGATTCAGAAATTAAGGAGTCTACTGCGACAAGCTTAATGGATTAAGCACTAAAGTTATCATTACATAAATCTTCCAAAGATTATGCTCTACTATTTGTTTAACTCCGGGCATAGGCATAATATGTTATTTTATCAAATAAAGTAACTTATTTTTTTCCAGGACCATCCTGAAATTTTATTCCCAATTGAAAATTAAACCATTTAAATACATTTTCCCTAGGATTATGTATTAAACGTCAATCTTTCAATTACATCTTGATTCTAATAGTCCAACTATTTAATCAACGATTTAGGTACTATTTATTATAATGATTACAATAGTCCAACTATTTAATCAACTATAATTTAATAGATTAAAATCAATTATATTTATTACTATAATCCAATTATAAAATCAACTATAAATTAATAGTTTGAATATAGTCCAACTATTTATTAAAACAACATTTAAATATTAGTCCAACTAACATTTAATTTATTTGACGAATGATATTTGTGTTGAGCGCATATGGCAAGTAATTAAACGAATATTGCAAATTCAATTCTTGCCTCCCACTATTTTTCGGTGAGCCTCTAACCCTCTGTCGAGTACTCGGGAAACCGTTTCCTAGGGGCTAGGATCCCGTTAAATATCACACAATCTTGACTTTGGCCAACAAATTGTATGATAATTAACTAGGTAGATCTCTAAGATCGATTGGATCCAATCCAATTCCTAGATCCGGTAGGGGACATCCAAGTCCGAAACATATATCTTATATATGCCAATATATCCAATATATTGCCTAACTTTTTTCCTCTGAATCAACTAAGCTTTGGCTTTGGCACAACAAACTTAGTGATCTCAGTTAAGCGCGACCTATTGACCATGGAAAGCTTCGTAATCAATGTCGATGGACAAGAAGTGGTCTTGACTTTAGCCAACAAACCACAACTTGGACAAGACACCGATATGGAACAAAGCTCTCGTGATTCAAACACATCCTCGACGGACAACGGCCTTGACTTTGGCCAACAAGCCAATGCCAGTCTCGGATCTTGAGTGAGAATCACTCAATGGAAGGAAAGACGCTTAATATTTTGCGAGGGTTTTTCGAGTGCAAATTGGCAACCAATTTATTATCTTTGTTAAGGTCTCATCATCATACACCCTTAAACATGCATTCTAAACACATAATAAAGCGCGTATAAATAAATAATAATGATATGTTGATGGATACTTTACACATTGATCCTAAATCAAATCTCTCCCTTTCTTTCTCCCGCTAGCACAAATATTTCTTCTACCTGTTACACTACACTTCTAAAGAAACCTCATTTACATTGAGGGGAATAGGTGAGAAGAGAATACAAAGATTACGGAGGTATAAGGCTGGACACGCAGGTCCAATTATAAATCAAATTTATTACAACAATTTCTAAAATTGTCCCACCCATCTAATATCCATCCGATATACATTATTCATGCATCGCAACCATGTATTCACACAAATATGTTATCAATCAATCTAATCAAATTAATTAATCTGATAATTAGTGACCATCCAATGTTCAAACAATGATTTGATTTTGCGCGAGTCAAACTCGTTTTGCGAATAAGTACTCAAAGTATGAATTCTCGAATTAACTAAACTACAAAATTAAATCCGATTCAATTTGTATTAATACTAATTCAGTATTTAATTCCAAATTAAATACTACACTTTATTAACGAACCTATACGACTTAAATTCCAAATTTAATCGTTACGGGTCTCAAAGCCCGATTAACGTCCAACATCAATTTAATTAAAGTCCAATCGACTTTTAATTAATTTCTTAAGGCGTGGACTTTTGGTCAACTCGGGTCAAACCGAATAACCAAAATCCAATCAAGGAGTTACCCCATAATCCCAGAAATCAATTTAGGCCCATTAGGCCCAATTAAACTTTAAAGGTCCATTAGTCGCATTTGGGCTTTATGGAAGCGGTTTTGGGCCCAATTGGATCCAATCCATTTGGCCTAAACCTAACTTGGTACAACCAAGCCCAATAAGCCCAATTACAACACAACAAGCCCAAATCCAATTTAAGGCCCAAATAATTAAATTCCAAAAATCCAATTTCCCAATTTAATTACACTAAAGTGTATAACACAATTAATCACCCAAATCAATATTTCCAAAACATTAATTTATACAATTAATCATGCTCAATTGCAACAAAACATGTCCAACACATTTCATCAAAAATCAAACCCAATACATGCATTTAAAGTCTCGGCAATGGTAGGGAATTTTAAATCGATTTCGATTTCAATCCAATTAATCCACAATCAATATTAAATCAACATTCCCAATCGCTTCAAGTCATCCAATGAACAACGAAACAAAAAATTCCAAGACCATTTAGGGCATATACCTCTCGGCCAAGCCTAAGATTTGGGCAAAAAATTGATCCAATCAAATTTCATGAAATTGATCCAATCAATCATCCACAAAACATCAATTAAGCATATTAAATCATCCAATTTCATTATTCATGCTTAAAATCAATTTTACCCAAATTTTAAGCCCTAAACATTTTCATGCTCAACCTTGCTCAAGATACCATTGTTGGTGTTTGCTAAGGTCCCAAGATCATTAAACAAGCATGAGACACATGTGAATACATACGAGGAGTTACGGAATACTCAAATCGATCGGTTGAACGACGCGCGAGGCAACAAAAACAAACTTTCTGCCTCCATGGACTGCTCGGCAGTGGCAGTGAAATAACTCACTGTTTTCGGCCATTGATGTCATCTTCCAAGCTCCAAGCTTCGTCAAACGATTCCCGGCTCATGGGTGGACTTCCCTATCACCTTCGCATGTCTCTCGGAGTTCTAGCTCTCTTGATTTTTGCCTAAAAAACCAAACACTTTGCTTCCCTTTTTCATCATGGCTCTCGGCAGTTCACTGCCAAACCAGTGAAGAAATTTGCCCACCATGGGCGTGAGATGAAGAGAGAAAGAGAGAAGAGAAATTATGAGTGTTGGTTGCCAAAAGTGTATCTAATACACATTTGTTAATTTCAAATTCATTTAGCATGAATTTGCTTTCAAAAAGTCAAGCCTTAATGGCTCCAACCACACATATCACTCCATCAATCCATCAATCAATGAATAGTGACTGGCGTCAATCACTCAAAGTGAAAGACATCTATCACTTGATTGACGAATGATGTGACGCTAGAAGCGACTAGCGATTTGATGCTTGATTTGACTTGCGTGCCGTACTCGAATTCGAAACGCGAATGCGCTCGCAAATAATCTCGGGCTCGGGTTCGCTAATTCCAAATTAATGAATTTTCCGTTGCGTCGTAATTAAATCTAATTTAATTAAATAATCATGCCTTGCATAATTACTATTCACGTCGCTAACGAATTAATTCTAAATTAATTCGTTCGCCCGAATTAAAATCTAATTTTAATTCCGCGTCGAAATCCAATTTCGTTTAATATATCGAATAATTCCAAATTAATCGTTATATCTATTTAATTGATATTTTATCCCAGATAAAATATATCCGCAATTAATCCCATATTAATTTTCTCTCTCATCTAATTAATCCCAGATTAATTAAAAGTACGAGTCATACGTCATCGGTGAATCTTCGGAAAGTGACCCATGAGATCCCCGAATATGTTGGTAGTAAATTCGGTCGTCGGACTAACCGAACACGTAAGTACCTAGTACTACGTTTATACCAATTTACAAGACAAGGTTGGCTTCTAGCAAAGCGCCATGCCTACCCAATTATCCAGAAATATACTTACAGGAATAAAAGATCTATATCAGGCGTAGTATACGTAGTATTGTGTATGTCGATCCAGTATCAAATGATCACGTGCTAGGCCTGGGGCTGGAATTGTGTCTGCCCCGTACGAAACACATGTCGGATGTCTGATAACTAGTCTCTATAATCGGATAAACATGACCTTGTCATTTTATCCCGATGACTGCAGTACTTAAGAGTACTAGTACCGTATCCTACGTGACCATCATCTCCATATGACTGGAGTGATACTTCCGTCTTGACATCACACCCTACACAGTACGATTCTCAATATACCCAGCATAGGCGTACACAGAACCTGTTAAAGCCCTGGACGACCGCACCCAAAGTATATTGATTATCGCAAGTATTAGCGGTGCAAGTCTCAGGTTAAGACCAAATACACCTACCCTGATTTCAGACTTCGATAGACACATAGTCATACTACCAATGGAATTCCGAGGGGGTCTATCCAGAGCGAAGCTGTTTCCCGTACCATCGGTAAAATACAACCTCCTATTACACTTGCATGAGTATCATATACCCAAATATATGAGAACTATGCCGTTGTGCCCTCACAACGCGCACAAGTGTAATACTAGTCTTTTACGTATTTATCGATGTCCAATCTCGATAATACTCTGACTAGGGATATTTAATGATTTATCCTTCGTGGATTGATACTGTCTCATATCATTCTCAATCCAGAAACAAATCATAAGGACCTCTCATCATTTATACATCTAGGTGATCTAATCACAAATGATAAGAGTGCAATCTCCTTTGTCACATAGTTAATTTGTACAACAATACCATGATCTGTACAAATAGTGACGCTATGGGTCATAATTGTCCAACACCCCCATACGCCTAACTAGATCTAGGAGTGCAAATTCATGACATTGGAGCGTTACGTATCACCGTCCCTCAAAGCATGCCATTATCTGTCCCTGAACTAGTGGTCCTGGGGCGTTATGTATCGCCGTCCCCCAAGTCACTAAACTAGAACTGGGGGTGCAGATCTATGCTACCCTCCAAGCTTTGGATCTAGGATCTAGTGGCATCTGTCATCCCTAGTCCTGAACTAGGATCTCGGGGCGTTACATATCGCTGTCCCCCCAGTCCTCTATATATGCATATGTCTTCTCCGTCAATTCCATATCCGTGACAAGTTACATACTGATGTGGGCTTTTCCCCCATGTCTCGAAAATCATAAAACCATGTTTTGAAAATATCTCTTTCTAAAACATCTCTTAAAACGTGATATTTCATTAAATAACTGCGATAAATCTGGCTAACGCCCTAAGTGTGTAAAAATAAGTCTGGTATGAAAAATAACATAATGAAAATCAACTTAAAAGAAAAGTGTCCACTCACTGATTTGAAATTTGGCTGGTGTTATGCCACTCGTTGAATGGAATTATGGTTCATGTGATGATCTATAATGGAGAAACTCAATTAGAATATAAGTCGTGGAATATGCTTCAGAACTAGGTTAAATTTATCCATTTGAACACTTGTTATCACTTCAAGGCGTATGATACTTATATTATGACGTAATGTGTGTATGCAAGCTGATACGAGACCCTTAGGGTGGCATCTAACATACTAGGGTGAAACTGGGATGAACTAAAACATATTTGGGAAGGTTTTGGGTCATGCGTCGCGATGCTCACAATTCCAAAAATGAATTCCTGCAAATTTCTAGTGCGCGTCGCAACACAAGTCCTTGCGCATTGTAACGCGTACAATGCAGTAGCTAATCTGCATAAATCCCCAATACGCATCGCGACGTTGGCCTATTTTATAGGATTCCAAACTTACTTTCTCAAGTCTTTCTTACCCAAATGCATCGCCAATACAAAATCCATCTCTTTACTTCAACTTCACATATTCTAAACCACCATTTCATCATCAAATAACTTTTTCATCTCATAGTTCTCAAATTACCCAAAATCTATGATGTCCATGAATTGGCCATTTCATAAAACAATTAGTTTCCTATTTTATTATCCACCTAAATACAACCATTAATATGCCAATAACACTAGCAAAACATGAATAAGATCATAACTCCACATTTCAAGTTTGGGAAAAGACTTCTTACCTCTATTAGTTTGATTCTTCTTCATCTTCCAAGCTTTTTAAGCATATTACTTCTCTTATTGGCTTGATATGAGAGGATTTTATTTGCTTCCCCTTTTTTTCTTCTTATTCTTCCTCTCTTATTCTCTATCTCTTTCATGTTTTCCCTTCTCTTTCTTTTCTCTTATGAAAGTGTGAATAGTACCACATATTTATACTAGGGTTTGTTTGATATATTTGTGTATAATTTAATGAAATAAAATTGGAAAAATTGAGAAGTTTTGAAAATTCTCTAGACTCATCCTCCGGTACTATTCATGTAGATTTTTTAGCTGTATTTTTGACCTACTTCTGCTTTGAATATGGAAAAGTATCTAACATGAAAGTTGTAGGTCTTGATCTCAGATTTTTGACAATATAAAATATATAAAAATTACAGTTCGTATGAGAAAGTTATGGCCCAAAAACCATGGGTTGTCCGGAGTGGAACATCGTACTACCTAGTATCAGAATCCCAAAGAATTTTCCGATCATTCACAAAATCATTTCATGAGAGTATATGTGTCCGAGCATAATTTATATCATGTGACACTCGCCCCATAATTTAACAGTAGTTGATATTACCGGTCGTTACATTTTTGCCCTCTCCCTTATGAAAGCCGAATATGACATGCTCCTAAAGACTTATTTTCTTATATTTTTGTCTATTGTTCAGCCATGGAACAGCCCCTGAATAGAGGCTCAGATCTGAATTGTTTTTGCACCCAATATACGCACACATCTCACCCAAAATAATCATTGTTTTGCGTGTGCAAGAAAAGTATTTCGGGTCTAAATTTTTCCACCAAAACAGTCCCACAACACCCTTGAATCACCCTTTAATATTCCCAAATTTTTTTTAGATAAAACACAAACAAATCGAGCCCCCAAAAATGATTTATAAAAGGTGGCAGTGAGTAAATTTTTCTGCTCACTACCGTATGTGTGTGTGTAGAGAAAAAGAGGATGAATAAATATTTTATTCCAACTCTAAATGGTCTTCCATGCTATATCTCGCAACCAAGAAAACCAAGGGTGGGCTTGACTCACAAAAATAAAATCCTTAAACATTTTAGAGATTAAAGAAAGATTTTTATCACACCATAATTTTTTTCTTATTTTTTTGTTCTTTAACTTCTCAAGAGAAAAACAAAAGAAAAAAGGTGATTAAGGTTTGGAATGACTAGGTTAGCAAAAAAAAAACAACTTATTTTTCCTTTTTATACTTATGGTTTTTTTTGTTCACAAATAAACAAAACCCTAACCCTTTGACGTACCAAAAATTCAGCCAACCTATAGGAAATTATCTCTCATAATTCTTTTCATAAATGTCATCATAATGATATTAATAATATTACTAAATGAGAAAATATAACTTCCATTCAAAACCAAGAGTTTCCAAAATACTTTTTTAGAAAATTATTAAATCAAATCTTTATTAAATTATACAATATAATTGATAAGAAATAATTATCTTATAATCATTTATTATGAAAATCATATATTAAAATTAATATATAGTTTCAAGTGTGACAAAATATTATTAATCATATTAATAATATATATATATGAGTATATAATTGGATTATCCAATTATATTTAATCTGCTTCAGTATATCGAGCTAGCACGGGGACCAAATGGACCTACAGTTCCGAGCTCAAATAATCTCGAAATATTAATTAAACTCTTTAATAAAATATTCTGAATTATTAACTTTAGGTTATTCTACTAAAATCTAAAATTACACTCTTGTTGTCGTAGATAAATAATATAAGCCGAACTATATCGATTGTGGGGATATATGCCCTAGAACATCATGTAATGTAAACAATATTATGTTTTATGAAATAAAATGATGCATTGTTCATTTATCAAAGTGTTTATTTAATATCACGTATTGCATATTATCATGTTTACCCTAGATTACTAATGTACCATCAGACTTAGTGTATGAGTGTCATACATAAGAGGATTTAAGTTTAAAGTGATGCAGAACTCATTTGGATGATTAGGCTAAGCAAACCCCTCGCAACGGATAGAACCCCAAACACCACGAATTTGATTTTGTAGGAACAAAACCCTTCCAAGGCCACAAAAAAGACCCACAAAGAACTTGTCTTTGAGAACCCTTAAGATGATTCTTTGTAGTGTTATGCTAGCACGAAGACGCCACTAAGGTTGCCACGCCTTAGATAAGTCGATTGCATGAAATAAGGGGAATCCCTCTCTTAAGCAATTTTGGACAAAGCCAAGCTTTCAAGATGAAGCTAAATTCAAAAATGGGTGATTCTTTTTCATTAAGAAACAAATGTTACAGTTTATAGTATAATAAAAGAAACTCTAATAGGTGCAAAAATACCAAAACACCATAACTTGCTAACTAATGGCTATTTAAAGGGTATACCCTTAATAGTCATTTAATAACTTAGACAAAATAACAAAAATATCAAACAAGGTGACTAAAGTCATCAATAACTTTGCCAACAAATTCAATAAAGGAAAAAACACAAATATCATAAAATTCAACAAAGGTGGAAAACGTTTCCCAAATGTCTCATGTTGTCCCTTCACACCAAAAGCTCCCAAATCTCGTGGGCCACTTGTAACAAAGCCCAAATATTGTGTCTTAAGCCCATTAAGCCTTGCGTAACTCGAATACTTAGTGTCGGGCTTGAATCGACTTTATCCGTCAAAAATATACTTGGCTTCATGATTGATGGTGCGTCCATCAAGTATGAATTGGAATAGCTCCATTATGTTTAGACCATGTCCTTTGATGCTTCATGTGTGGCATGGATCATGTCATTCCCTCTCTCTTGAAAAAGATTCGACCTCAAATCTACACCTGCATCAAAGTAAGACGGATCACAAATATTAAACGTTGTAGACACACCATACTCACTGGGAAGATCCAGCTTGTAAGTATTGTCGTTGATCCACTTCAAGACTTGAAATAGACCATCTCCTCTCGGTTGCAACTTAGATCTTCGTTGTGCTGGGAACCTCTCCTTGCGCGAATATAGTCATACCCAATCTCCGGGTTCAAATATAATGCGCTGGAAACCTATTATTCTCACCAACTCTACCTTTCTTGTTTCATTCAAACTCTCAAGCTTGATATTAATCAAATATAATAAATCCATAGGAGTTAAAGAATTAAAATCATAATCAATCTCATAAAGCGAGTAAGAACTAGAAGAATGATTGTATATATCATATGCAAACTCTATCAATGGCAAACATTCCTCCAAAGGTTTCAAATCCAAGTTAAAATTAGTATACAATTATTTCTTTCTTAAAATATCAAGAACATGCCTTAAATGTAGAACATGCTCATCTAATGACTTATTGTATATTAAGACGTCATCAAAATAGATCACTAAAAACTTCCCTATAGATGCAAATAACACACAACTCTTTAATCTCATAGAAACGCTAGGGACGTTTGTCAGACCAAACAACAAAATTAACCTTTCAAATAATCTATAGTTGGTCTTAAAAATAATCTTCCATACATCTAACAAATCAATAGTCCTAGATATGGGATGGCGATACGTGACCGTGATAATAGTTATAGCTTTCAAGTCATTAATCATATGCCAAGTTCCATCACTCTTAGGCACTATCAGGTGTTGAATACCTCTAATAGGTGGAAGCCCACTAAGAATGTCATCTGTCAGCACATCATTGAATTCCTCTAAAAGAGAAGATATAGAAACTAGAAGCAAAAGTTCAGTGTTAGCATCATATACATGGTGATCCTTATAAACTAATAACAGAATAATCTGGCTAGACTTGTAAGCCTTCCTCAATTCACCATCACTCATGTAGAAGCTCTTTTTAACTCTCCCTTTTTGTTTCCCCTTTAGGTTCACTCACACTCCCATTGGAAACACTCACGGCCTTAGCCTTAATTTCCTTACTAGGTTCGATCACACTCCCCTCACATATTTTCTCTAAGGTTGTGTTTACACTATATTTCTCTTTCTCATTGATGATAGCCTCGCTAATGATTCTCATTAAAATTCCCGGCTACTACCTGCAGCTTGTTTTCGTACACTCTTATTTATAAAAAATTCTTCAACCATCTCATTACCCATGTCATTCTCTAATGGCTCCACAGAATTTACCTTAACGATATTACCATGTCTCTCACTACTCGTACTCCTTTGAAAATACAACATATCATCATATGCATGCTGTGGTGTTAAAGGAACAACAATAATGATATTTTCACCACACTTGACTTTATACCTATTCGTGTCCATATCATAAGCCACTTTATTAAACTTATACCAAGGCTTTCCTAATGATATATGTATAATACTTATAGGAACTACGTCACAAACCACTTCATCAATATATTTTTCCCTAACAGAAAAACTTACCACAACTCTATGACTAACCTCAACCTCGCCAAATTCACTCATCCATATGTAAGGTATATCAAGAGGTATCAATGGTAACCCCGACTTTTCAACTAGTGTAATACTAGCTAAATTAATAGGTTCTTTTCTACTGATGATCATATTACACGCTCTACTGTTGATGTGGCATCTCGTGCGAAAGACGAAGACCAAATTATTTTGAAAGTTTCTATCTATGATCTTAAATTCTCTATCTAACTCAAAACAAACAGATTAGTCAAATATGTAAAATAAATTATTTAATCTCACAATCTCACACGTTCACGTGTTTGCACTCAAATATGTATCACTCCATTCCACTCGTGTTTACACTCAATATAATATGAATATGACTTACCAAAGAAGCTCACAACAATATGTAATCTTCAAGCTAGCATAAACAACAAGAAATCGATATAGGGCAAACAGAGTAATGCAGGTTAGAATTAGCAGATACATAGACTCAATTCAAAGAAAACCTAAAGCTATAATACTTAGAATATAGGAATCACAAACTAGAACAACAAACAAACAGACATGCAAACAATTACGAACATATACAAATTCGGACGGAAATATGGTACCTCAATAGAAATTTTGATTAATTATGCTTCAAGGACACCTAAATAATAATATGGAACTAACCAAATTCAATCAAGATCTTGAACTTTTTTACTCTTTTTTTTGCTCTTCAGATCACTTGAGCTTTCAAAATTTTTCTAAGTGTTGACCAGTTTGGAGTCCGATATGGTGTTTGCCGGTTCCAGTAGCTATGTTTTACGCACAAGCTCGCCAATATGGAGACCGGTATGGGACCAGTATGACACTAGACCGGTTCTAGTAGCTATGTTATCTCTAGGTAGACATGTATGGACACCGGTATGTAGGCCGATATGATACTAGCCCAGTTCCAGCAGCTATGTAATGCCTAGTTAGACCGGTATAAAGGCCGGTATAAGACCGGTATTCCGGTCACCGATAGATCAGACATCCAAAAACACTTAAGAAATATAAAAATCAACAAAAACCAAGAATCAAGATGAACAAGTATCTTGATGACCAACAAACACAATAAAGACTAAATAAAAACATAAAGTAAAGATAGAAAAATTAGACCTTGGAACCCTAAGCTCTGATACCAAATGACGTGAAACTCACTTGATTGATTAGACTAAGAAAATCCCTCACAACAGATAGAACCCCAAGCACCGCGAATTTGATTTTGTAGGAACAAAACCCTTCCAATGCCACAAAAAAGACCCACAAAGAACTTGTCTTTGAGAACCCTTAAGATGATTCCTTGTAGTGTTCTGCTAGCACAGAGACGCCACTAAGGTTTCCACGCCTTAGATATGTCGATTGCATGAAATAAGGGGAATCCATCCCTTAAGCAATTTTGGACAAAGCCAAGCTTTCAAGATGAAGCTAAATTCGAAAATGGGTGATTCTTTTTCATTAAGAAATAAATGTTACAATATATAGTACAATAAAAGAAACCCTAATAGGTGCAAAAATACCAAAACACCCTAACTTACTAACTAATGGCTATTTAAAGGGTATGCCCTTAATAGTCATTTAATAGCTTAGACAACATAACAAAAATGTCAAATAAGGTGGCTAAAGTCATCAATAACTTTGCCAAAAAATCAATAAAGGAAAAAACACAAATATCACAAAATTCAACAAAGGTGGAAAATTTTCCCAAATAACTCAAGTTGTCCCCTTCATACAAAAAGCTCCTAAATTTCGTGGGCCACTTGTAACAAAGCCCAAATGTTGTGTCTCAAGCCCATTAAGCCTTGCGTAACTTGAATACTTGGTGTCAGGCTTGAATCAACTTTATCCGTCAAAATGTACTTGGCTTCAAGATTGATGGTGCATCCATCTAGTATGAATTGCAATAGCTCCATTATGTTTAGACCATGTCCTTGTATGCTCTATGTGTGGCATGGATCATGTCATAAAGTTAGTAATCTAAAATAGTCCATAAAGAGCAAACAAAGCGGGTACTTTATTTTTGGTTTATCTATAGCTGCGGTCCATTCTATAACTGTATGGAGACCTTGATCTGGGATCATCCATGTGGAGACATGAGAACGAAGGCACCTTGTATGATGTGATCATATAGGACTGGACCCAGATATACATGAATTTCTTATAATATCCGTTAAATAAAGAAATTCATTCTGATATACCAGATGGTCATATATGGATTGATCTTAATCATTAGTGTACTACGAACTCCTGCATGGCAGGCTTTGTCCTTTGATTTACAAAGGTGAAGTTGGTGTAGCAATCCCGACCAATAACTATATACTTTGGGGACATGGTTTGGTATGTAACTGGGGACGTTTTACATAGATATGGAGTTCACTCCTTCGTGTGAGAAGTAGAGGGGTATCTTCCCTAAGGGTTGATTCGGTACTTGAACAGTCAGAGTGCACATGTCTTTCTATTACGAATAGAAAGATTAACATTCATAATGGTTAGGAATAAATCGTTTATTAGAGAATCAATGATACTTAAGATAAAAATAATTAGAGGGGTATAACGTACATTATGACCCGGCTCTAATTACGAGATACTCGTGAAGGGTTAATCCGTATGTAATGACTATATCGATGGACACTGACGTGGTTCGGCTTAATTTATCTATCTTCGACAATGAGAGTGCAGCTTCAGGTTTTTAGTGGAATAACCCAGAGTTAATAATTCAGAATATTTAATTAAGACTTTATTTAATATTTCGGGATTATTGGAGCTCGGTACCGTAGGTCCATTTTTTCCCCGGGCTAGCTCGATATACTATAGCAGATTAAATATAATTGGATAGTCCAATTATATACTCAGATATGACAATAGTATTAACATGATTAATAATATTATTTTGTCATACTTGAAACTATATGTTAAAATTTAATATATGATTTTAAAAATTATATGATAATTATTAAATACATTATATTAAATTATATATGATATAATTTAATAATGCTAAGACTGTAATTTCCAAATTTTGGGTTTTGGAAACCCTTGGATTCAATTTGGAAGTTACACCTTTTATTAGGTGGTAACTTATTAATTTTTGTAACATCTTTTCAATTATGGTAATTGAAAATTTGATGTTACAAAATTTTTAAATATTCATTGCCTTGGCCGAAACTTCCTTGGTGGAAAGGGGAATGGTTTTCTTTATTTTGGAAATAATAAACCCTGAGTATAAAAAGAATTTTATTTTTATTTTTATTTTTTGCTCAAGTCTTTCATTTGAAACCCTAGCCACCTTTATTCTTCTTCACAATTCTCTCAAGTATTGAGAAAAATAAAAAAAACAAGAACAAGAAGAAAGATAAAATAAAACTTGTGTGATTTGTAATCTCTAAAAAGTTTAAGGATTTATTTTATGAGTGTAGCCCACCCTAAGTTCTGTTGGTGACGAGATATAGCTCGGAAGACTTTTTGGTGTCGAACAAAATAATCCATCTCCTTCCCTATTCTTTAACCCACAGTAGTGAGCATTGTTTTTTCTCACTGCTGCACATAGTTTGGTGATAACAAGGCTCAATTTTTTTTGCTTTTGATCCGTAATTTTTAGGGAACTTTAAGGGGTGTTTTGGGATTGTGTTGGGACTATTTTTGGGTGAAAAGACGCCTCGAGACGGCTTTGCTTTCGTCCCCCTACGGATGGTGTCCATTTTGGGTCAATATCAAGTTTGGATTTCGAGAGGATAGGTACTCTAGATGTAACTGGTTAACTGACCTACCCTACAGCGGCACTTCACTAGCTAAGTCCAAGGGTTCCGAAATGATGGGTCACACTCACAAAGGAATGATTAAATATTAATCAAAATTCCTTGATCAAATCAAATGTTGGTTGATTAATATAGGAAAAAGAGTTATTCTTGTATATATTAATCGATTGAGATTGTCTCGATCTATCATACAAATACTTTACCTACCCTATGGTGGCACTTATTTGTGGGATGATAAATTTTTGTGGCATAGTAATTCTCTTAGGTTTCTAATTCGTTATTCATGGTTCATGCATCATGTTTAAATTTATGCCAAAATTATTTGATTGTTTTAATATGCGATGAATGAATATTAAATGCATGTTTATTTTATTTTTCAGCCATGGTTTCTCCATTTATTTCCATACTCTCAAATGATAAATTAACGGAAGAAAACTATGTTAAGGGGAAAAGTAACCGAGCCGACAGGAAATACTGGCCAAACTGTGCGCGATGCCTACCAGAAATGAGTCATGGCTAATGAGAAGGCCCGCTACTACTTGCTAGCATGGATGTTCGAGGTTCTTGCCGCAAAACATGAGCCTATGGCGTCAACATCTCAGATGATGAAGTCATTGCAGGGCATGTTCGTGCAACCTTCAGAGCGTCAACGTCCTGAGGCTATGGTCTCAGTGGTGACTGCTAGGATAAAGGGTGGGATATCATTCCGAGAGCATGCTTGAGGATGATGACCTATCTCAGCACTGCTGAAACCCATGGTGCTCATATTGATGAGTGGAGCCAGGTGACCATGATTATGGAAAATCTTCCGAAGAGTTTCCTGTAGTTTAAAAGCAACTATGTGATGAACAAGTTGACTTTTACTTTTACCCAGCTGCTTAATGAGCTCACCTAGTACGAGTCCATGCTTGTGGATCCTCATAAACCCAGTGATGAGACAAATGATGTCGAGTCTTCTAAATCTGTAAAGAAGAAGACGAATACCACTGGGAAGGCCAAGGCTAAGTCAATGAAGAAGAAGAATAAGAAAGGCTCCATTGATGCCAAGTCCAAGGGAAAGTGTTTCCACTGCAACAAGGATAGGCATTGGAAGAGGAATTGTCCTAAATACCTTGCCGAGCTGAAGGAGAAGAAGGCTACAAGTAAATACGATTTACTTGTTATCGAATCTCTATTAGTGGAGGATCATAAATCCGCTTGGATTGTTGATTCTGGAGCCATTAACCATGTTTGTTCTTCTTTGCAGCTACTTGACTCATGGAGGGACCTTGCTGAAGGTGACTACACCATGAGGGTCGGGATAGAGGATGTCATTTCAGCAAAAGAAGTGGGGGTTTTCAGTTTAAGTTTTTCAAATAATAGTTATTTAAATTTGAACAATGTGTTATTCATTCCTGGTTTTCGCAGGAATTTGATTTATGTTTCCAAATTTTTGGATGATGGTTTTTCAGTTTCTTTTAATAGTAATTTATTTATTATTGGTAGAAATGGATTAACCATATGCACATGAAACTCAAAAAATAACTTGTATTTGTTAAGACCGTTAATACATATGGCACTGCTCAACACTGAAATGTTTAAGGTTGAGAAACCTAAAACAAAATGGCAAAAGATTTCTCACGATGACACATATCTATGGCATCTTAGACTTGGTCATATCGTCCTTGACAGGATAGATAGGTTTATAAAGAACGGAGCCTTAAACCAGTTAAAGCTCGAAACTGTACCAGTCTGCGAATCCTATTTATAAGGAAAAATGACGAAGAGACCTTTTACTGGAAAAAGGTATAAGAGCCAGTCAACCACTTGAGCTAATACATTCGGACATTTTCGGACCAATGAATGTAAGAGCCCAAGGTGGTTATGAGAAATCGCATTATACTGGACATGATAAGATCTATGTTCAGTTATAGCTCATTACATAGTTCGTTCTGGAAGTATTTATTACAGACAGCAATGTATATCCTTAATGTAGTTCCATCTAAATCTGTTCCTAAGACTCCCTTAGAGTTGTGGAGTGGTCGTGAAACTAGTTTACGACATTTCCGCATATGGGGGTGTCCAGCACATGTGCTGAAGAATAAGACTACAAAGTTGGAGCTGCGTTCACATGTGTGCCTATTTGTAGGCTATCCTAAGGAGACTATGAGTGGATTCTTCTATAGCCCTGATGATAACAAAATATTTATATTGAAAAATGCTACGAATCTAGATGAGGACTATATGAGGGAGTTCAAGCCTTGAATTAAAGTATTACTCAATGAGTTACTTGCTGGTTCGACCAGAACACCATCGTCAATGAAAGTTGACAAACATATAACACATTCGACATCTGAGCGTCAGATGCAAGTTCGTCAGAATGATATGCCACCTAGACGTAGTTGGAGGGTTGTACGACAACCTGATCACTATCTAAGAGTTAGAGAGGCACAAGTTGTCGCCTCCAACGCTGGTGTAGATGATACATTGACCTATCAGAGTGCAATGGATGACTCTGATAAAGAGGAATGACTCAAAGCCATGAACCTAGAGATGGAGTCCTTGTACTCCAACTCATTTTGGTAACTTGTAGACCAACCTGATGGGGTAAAACTTATAGGTTGCAAGTGGATATACAAGAGAAAAAGGGGAGCATATGGGAAGGTACAGACCTTCAAGGCTACGCTAGTGGCCAATGGTTATAACCAGAAAGAGAGTTGACTATGAGGAAACTTTCTCGCCTGTAGCCATGCTAAAATCCATCCGTACTTTTCTGTCCATTATCGCATATTATGACTATGAGATTTAGAAAATGGATGTCGAGACTGCATTCTTCAATAACAATCTTGATGAGTGTATCTATATGGTACAACTAGAGAGGTTCATATCCCAAGGTCAAGAGCAAAAGGTTTGCAAGCTACAAAGGTCCATTTATGGACTCAAGCAAGCATCTCGATCTTGAAACATCAGATTTGATATCACGATCAAGTCTTATGACTTTGAGCAGAATGTTGATGAGCCTTATGTATACAAGCGCGTTATTGACGGGAAGATGGTTTTTCTTATTTTATATGTCGATGATATTTTACTCATTAGGAATGATGTAAAGATATTATCAGAATTGAAAACTTGGCTAGCTAACCAATTCCAAATGAAAGATTTGGGAGAGGCCATTTATGTTCTTGGGATCCGGATACTTCGGGATCGTAAGAAACGACTATTAGCTATGTCTCAAGCATCCTACATCGACAAGATCATTGTGCGATTTGAGATGCAGAATTCCAAGAAAGGAAATTTACCTTATCGACATGGAATTCATTTTTCAAAGGAACAGTCTCCTAAGATACCTCAAAGAGTTGAGAAAATGAGACATATCTCATATGCCTCAGCAGTTGGTAGTCTCATGCATGCTATGTTATGCATGAGACCAGACATATGTTTTGCAGTGGGAGTAGTCAGTAGGTTTCAGTCTAACCCAGGATTGGATCATTGGGTGCCTATGAAACACATTCTCAAGTATCTTAAGAGAACGAGAGATTATATGCTTGTATATTCCGGTGAGGATATTATCTTAAGAAATTAAAATCTGGATCAATGTTTACCCTAGGTGGTGGGGCTATAGTATGATGGAGGATAAATCAATCTTGTATTGCTAACTCCACCATGGAGGCTGAGTGTGTAGCAGCTTGCGAAACAGCTAAGGAAACAGTCTGGCTCCGTAAGTTCTTGGGAGATCTGGAAGTCATTCTAGATATGGATAAACCACTCACATTTTATTGCGAATAGTGGTGCAGTGGAAAATTCAAAGGAACCAATAAGCCACAAGAGAGGAAATCATATAGAGAGGAAATATCATCTCATCAAAGAGATAGTGCAGAGATGAGACATTTCTGTTACAAAGATTGCATCCGCAGAGAACATGGATGATCCAGATTACATTAGGCAAATAAAATTATCACAACAGTTAATGATCACGTCACCTTCAGTATGCAGTCACGCAAATAAAACACAATTTCATCTTGAACATGCTTTAGCTCCCCCTTCCAGAAGTAGGCTTGGAACTTCACTTCACTTGTTTTTTTACACAAGAACCAAATATAAAATGAAGCTTAAATGGCCAAACTCAACACTGAAACTTAACAGTTGTCAGGCGTGGGGCACCTTCAATAAGCCTTTTTTTACGCAACAATTGATCAATCAACAATGTTTTTTTTTTTGGTGAATCACAGGCTTGATGGTTTTTTTTTTGTTTTGAACATTGACACACGCAAATATAAAGTAAGAAAGAGTTTTTTATCACTAACTCACGCAAGCAAAATATAAGATTAAAGAAGATATTTGTTTTTTTTTTGTTTGACAATCGTAGAAGACTATCAATGACACAATGAGAGTATGACAACAAAAAAAGACTTCAAAGACCGAAATAACAAAAATAAAAATAAAAATAAAAATAAAATTCAGATCTTGAAATTTGGCTCTGATAATCAATTGATACGAAACTGGATAGGGAAAATAAAAACGTGAACCAAGATCCCATAGACCCCCCAAAGAACCTGTCTTTGAAAACCCTTGGAGATAACATTAGATGGATTTTGTTAGTAAAAAGGATGCCACAAAGGATGTCAACCCCTGATAAGTCTTTGTCAAAATAAATTCTCACTCTTCCTAGAATGATATTTACGCCAAAATGGTTATTGAAATAAAAAAAAGGTAGTTGTTTTTCTTTCTATTGAAAGTTTTGACTTTAAATAGTTACATATTCAAACCCTTATAAATGCCAAAAAGTAAAAAATAACCCTAGACTATCCATTATCAACTAAAACTCATAACTCCTAATTCCTAACCCATTATGAGCCCACAAATAAATAAAAATAAACTAACATAACAGAAAATAAGCATCCACTGTTTGTTCCATACAAGAAAATAAATAGATAATAGTGTAATGAAAATATGCTTAAACAGGTGAAACCGATCCATGTTGCTTCTCGATGACTTGGGTCAAGTGTATAACTCTTGAACCCTCTTCCTTGAAGTACAATTGGTCTCTAAATGCTTGTTCAAATCAGCTACATGATGTTGGGCCAGGCCTGCCATAACGTCTTTGATTTTCGGAGCTCTGTGTCTTGTAATTGGTCTAACTGGTACATGGACTGGATCAATCGTGCTCTGGATCGAATCTGGTGCTACTATGATCACGTCATGATGACTCCTAGTTCATAATCAAGCATGTAAGTTCCTAATCTCTTTCTTTGTTCTATTTCAAATTTTATGAATGAATTTTCATTTTCCCCAAACGCTCATGATGAACTCTAAGAGTGAAATTAACACATTTGACATGATTAGCTTGCTATGTATGCACAATCATGCATTTTAAGACAACATAAGCATGAATAAGCTTTGTTTTTATCAATGCCCAATTTTATTCCCCAAATATGGACTGACCAAATTTTATAGTTATGGTGGGGGATTGATTTTGTATTATTTTGATGATGATTAGTGTGGTTTATATATTACATGGTGTTATAACATGAGTCTAGTTTATATTAAGTTGAAAACTTCCAAGTTGGCTACACTAGTGTGTTGGCCAAATTCTTGGTAGTAGATTAGAGAGTTATTTTTTAGTTTTTGATAATTATGGATGATGGTTTAGGCTTAAAATGATGTTTTAGCATGAGTTTATAGTAATGTGAGGTGAAAAACTTCAAGTTGTTTATAATAGTACACTTGGCCGAAACTTACATCACGTGTTAGGGATTTGATTTTGTGTTTTAATGATAGTTGATGATGATGCATGCTAAGGATAATGGTTTGTGCATTGATTTGATGAAACTTGAAACTTTTAAATTTGGGACACCCAACAGAAGGCTTGATTTTTGTTGACATTAGTGATATGGACAAGTGTATGGCATTTTAGAGTATGAACTTATTAATGTGTTAATGAATTTAGCATGCTATATTTTGAATAGGCAAGTGGCCGAATTTGAGTAAGTTGAGAAGGCTTGATTTTGTGTGTTGGTGTTGACGCCATTAGTAATGTTTTGATGTTATATTAATGTTTGTTGTTTTTGAAGGTGTTATGTGTTGGTTTATGCTTAGAATAATGTTATGGCTTGAGTTGGACTTGACATAAGTTGAAACTTTAAGTTGTATTTTTCAAGTGTTGGCTGAATTTAATGGCTTAAACGGAGTTAATTTTCTTTATTTTCGTTTTGAAGAACAAGTTCATGTGTGTGATGTGATGTGATACAATTATGTTTGTAATTTTGTGTTGAATATTGGAAATACATGAAGCCAATTAGTGAGGCTTGACCGAACGTCGTGCTAATTAAAGTTTGTTTTTGGCTTGTGATGTGTGAGACATGATATGAGTCTCAGTTTAATAAAAAAAAATTATGATATGTTTTTTAAATGATCTTTGTAGACACTGCATTTTATGCATAGCCTGATGATGAGTCTCTTACGGGTGACCGGCGTAACACACGCGTATAACGCAAGCGCACGTATCGTTCAGTAGTAGTATAAAAATATCGATCCCACGAGGACTTAATTCCTACTGTTGTTATTAATTATTGATACTATTTATTTAAAGGTATCTAATTATTAAAAATAGACTCAAAAGAAAATACTAAGGAAAATAAAAGAAAAGACTCAATGATCTAGGGTCGTGACTCCACACAATATTATTATAAAGATGAATTGATTCTCTTATTTATGTGTAATAATTTAATTTGTTAACCTGGAACACGATGATATGCAAAAGCCTCTTCCGATGGTCAGACGCAAATACCCAGTATAACACAATTGAACCATATTCCTATGTCAACCAAATTACCTGGATTCATTAAGACCAAGTTCCAATTATGGCTACCCCCGCCCGACAGGTATATTCCTATCCTGTAAGGAAATCTATTAATGGTTAACTATCCTCAAGGAAGATCGTGAGCTATTGAGTCTAAGGCTGAAACCTAAAATCCCTATGTCTAGTTCATTTTAAGTTTACCATATCAATCTTATTGGCGATCAGACAACAAGAAGCATTAAGCTTAAGACTCAATAAACAAACTAAAGAATTACCCATAATAAAGAAAATCAATTATAAAGTGTGTGGATATTGTGTTTCATCACTTCCCTAAAATAAACTGCTGGGGATAGAGGATCTACTTTTAGAAATCTCAAATTATTATAATATGGAAATTGACAATATTATCCAATTAAGTTGAACCAGCCATAAAGGCGGTGTTATTATTTATCCATAAACCAGCCATATAGGCAGAAATTATCTGTCACCTAAAGACCAGCCATATAGGCGGTGTCACATTATGTTACATAATTAAAACCAGCCATTAAGGCGGAATCAACTTTTAATCCATATTATTAAATCACAATTTCCATATTATAATTAAAGTGAGATTAATCTACCATTACTATTTATAATTTAGAAATCTCCCTTATTATAATATATAAATATGTGTGATATTTATCAACCAGCCATATAGGCGGTATCCTGATTAAGTCAAATTAATAATTAAATACCAACCGACCAACCATGCGGTATCCTCATTAAGTCAGGTTAAAACCAGTTTAAAAATAATTACCAACCGACCAATATAGCGGTATCCTTTGTTAAGTCAGGTTTTAAATAATCTATATATTATAACTAAGGGAGATTAATCTAAATTATAAAAGTAAAAAGCTTCACCTTTACCCACACATAAATTTTACTATAAAACATAAAAGAAAAGAGAAGAAGAAGAAGAAGAACTATTATAATTACTGAAAATTAAAATACATAAATTAAATATTATTTATTTTTACAAAAACTAGATACAATCCTTTAAAAACATGGAAAATCTCCCAAGGAAAGCACACCAAATGAAGTGACGAAGAGCCGAATTTATAGGCAAAAATTGCTTCCAGCGTCGCGACGCGCGTTGATCTGCGACACGTGTTGTTTGGCTTCGTGAGATCGTGACACGTGGCACTGTTATGTCGGCAGTTGACTTTTTGATGTCGGCAACATGTGATGGCAACACGTGTCCAGGCGCATTTTAGTGTGATCTGCTGAGATTTTGACATGTGGCAGGTGCATTTTAGCATAGATGATGATTGTCGGCACCGTAGGATGATGACATGTGGCAGGCGCACGTTAGCAGATCTTCTGTGATGGTGACACATGGCACGTCGCACGTTAGCAAAGTCAACTTTTCAGATTCTGACCCGTTGACCCGGCGTATGATAGCAGCACTCAGCGCACGTTAGGCATCGCGACGCCAAGGGTTGGCGCGTCGCGACTCAGAGAAATTACCATTTTGCCCTTTTTTCCAATTTTCACAGTTTTGCTCCAAATCATCTCCAGAATGTCCTGAAACTTTATTTATCTACAAAATAACACAAAACACATCAAAAGATTCACAAAACTCAAGAAACTATACAAAATATTAGGTTAAATGTGTGGGAAATAGTGATAGATTTACCACTCATCAACAAGACACCCTCTAAAAATTGAGAAATTACGAGGATGAATGTAATGAAGGAAATGAACTCTAAGAATATAGCCCAAAAATCTATTGGACATCATTTACGTACGGCCTACCTCTCCTCTAGCCAGTACAATCGACTGAATATTATTTGAAAGCCCTAAATATGGCTAGACATAACATGTATATCATTGATGAGCAGATTTTCAGTTACTAAATGCCCGAGATCTGATTATGACTGGTCAGATATGTAATTCAAATTACACATCTGACCGGACATGCATTAATTGGTTAACACACAAATAAATTTCCAAAGGCGAAAGTCACAGACTGACATGAGTCAGGTTGGACATATATTTCAAATTATAAGTTCGGCTAGACATTCATCGGGTGTTATAATCTCTAGAAATCCAGTAACGTCAGACAGAGAGGAGGGAAGTAGGGTATTTTGCTCTCTCTTATTTTTTTAGGCCTCTCATTTGCAATATAAAATGAGACCTCATTCTTAACATATAGGGGGATTATCTTGAAGGGAAGATTTTTGGAAAGGTTGGTTTTTTAGAGAGATAAACTCTAAAGAAAATCCTGCAAATAGATAAGGAAAAAACTAAATACCCATCTTTAGAGTTCCATATTTCCTTATGCAAATCCAGTAATGACCTGACGTTCAGAGACGTCTTTAAAGCCAAAATACACAGAAAAGGTACGACCTGAGGGCACTCGTTTAATATTTTTACGTATATGAGATTCTGTTTGTGACACAGTATCTCCTATCAGACATACACTATGTCCGTCCAGACATGAACACACTTTCGACCGGACATACATACATATCCAGCCAAAGATAGATATATATGGTCGCTCTCAATATTTTTTGTATTTGATTACATGCTTAGCCATTTTTTATGTTACGCTCGGCATCGTTTATCTATGTTTGTTTAATTGTTTCATTATACTGTTTTAGTTGGTGATATGCATGTGTTTATTTCACTGGCCAAGATACAGTTGATATACAAGATTAGTTGTTGTGCTTGATTACTTCATACATGTTCTATTGACAGTATGATATGTGAAATAAGTCTGGCTGAACTTACTCTATGTCCGACCAAACATGTTTTATATCAAGCCATATGAATCCGTGGTATATAGGATGAAAACTCGAACGTAATTCCATAGCCGATTCTGAATGGACGGTAATATGATTCGCACTCATGATACAATTCTATGTACCATTGGGGGGTGGCCATTTCGTTATAAATGTATCCAAAATGATTGTTCATTGTATCGTGTTTATATATGCATGTGTCTGTATTTATGGACTACGCAGTATATCTAGAAGGACTCCAGTGAGTCCGACCGGACATGAAGATTGAAATATATATCCGGCCTAATATGAACAATATCTGACCGACCTTGTGGAGGCCAGGCCGATGAGATGCATGTTCAGATCTGTTTCAATATCATTTTTACTATTGTTGTAATAATAGAGAGATATTGCTTGCTTTATTCTTTTATTATGCATGTTTGCCTTAAATTATTTTATGTGTGAAACTGCATTATAAGATGTGGGGATACCTCCTTTAAGTGTAAATGTTATACTTATGTTAGTAAATGATCATTCTAAACCTAAACGGGTTTAAGGTCGAACCTTGCGAGGGATTTAATGCGGCCTTAAATCATTCCCGATGTCTCATACTGGGTGGCGACTCCACTATTCTCCAATTAGTCCTCCAATGGGACTATCTGTACTTTTGACGGCTATGAACCCATCAGTGTAGTGGTCGTCGATGTCATAAGCATAGCGGTAAATTTCGCTTCGCTCCTACAGCCTTGTAAAAGTTTTTCGTATGTTGAGTTTGTATACGTGTAAGTATGGCAATAATTACAGGTGTGAAAAATGAGCTTTAACGTAATGTTGAAAATATGTTAAGATTGATAGTCATGTGTTGGCTTTTGTTGTAAGTGTGTTGTTTGCTGATAAGCATGAAAAATATGTTATGTGAAGTTGGTATACATGGATGTGTGCTCTAGTGATTAGGCGAAATTGGGCATTTTATAGACAGACAACTTTAGGCATTTCAAGTGGCTAAATCGACTGCACTGAAATGTCCTATCAGCATTAACATAAGCATGACATGTAGTATTAGCAACACAGTCAGGTTAAGTAGCATGTTCATGTATTCACGAATCAAGTTTAGTATCTTTAGTTCAAGTATGCTAACCATACTTGAACACAGGTTCAATTAGTCCCCTCGTAGGAATCTTTCCAGCAGCACTCAGAAGCGCTAACAACAGACGTCAAAAAGTGAGTGGATGCTATCCTTTCTCTATGTCTTTTAATTATTTATGTTTCATTTGTTTCTATCTTGGTTTATGATCTCAGTTCCTAAATTCCATTTATATACTTTGATTATGTTTATGAAATTCCTTATTCAGTTCATAAACAACTGATGCTTGTAGTACATGTCTTCAGCTTATTTTTCTATTTTATGCCTTCCGTATATATTTCATCTTCAGAACTCAGTTTAGGAATTCAGCTCATGTATCCATGCTATAGCTTCAGTTTGTATATTAGCCCAGGTTTTCAGTTTAGAAATTCAGTTGCATTTCTAGTTTATTTCAGCCTATGTCTTTAGTTCATGTAGTTCAGCTCATGTTTCCAGCCATACTAGTTAGTTCATGACATAAGTTCTAGCTTAGGTCACATGTTAGCCATGTCAGTTTCAGATAGTCAAGAGTCATGCATGTCAATTTTAAAACTGATTTTATATTTCTTGTTTACACAATATGTTTTAGAAATGATTTATGAGATTTAGATTACGCTTTTATAAAATGGTTTTATGAAACTCATACAACGTTTTAGAAATGGTTTTCTACAAGAATATACATGTTCTTTCAACCACCAATCTAGAGTCGTCTCCTCAACTTTAGCGTCATGGGTACGCTCAGATAGTCTATGGGGTAATGATCACCCTCATAGGCTCAACATTACAGTTTTACGGCAATTTTCTCTGCTTATGCAATGTCAGGTCCCGTTAAGCAGTGTCTCAGCTCCCCCAAGCTACTATGTTGGTGTAGTTTTTCCAAGCCCACATATATGATTTTATAATTATGGTTTTTCAGATATGTTAGTGATGTCAGAGCATGACACTTGTAGGCACTGCATTTTTGCATATAAGTCCGATGATGAGTCTCTCATGGAGACACTACCTCTTTAAGTTGTGGAGTCGCGGGAAACGGACGTCGGAAGGGAAAGTCAGAAATCAATACCCTGTTGGATTAATTTGTTTGCTTAGCTTCGGGTTTCTCGTTAGGCCTCTGTTTTAAAACTTATCTTTGGCCCAAAACCCCCGCAAGCCACACACCAAGCCCATACACCACCAAGCCCACCAAAATAACCAACCACCACACCCATAATCCCTCCAAATAATAAATCCACACATTAAACACATGTTGAAATCCTAATAAATCACCTTCCCAAATTAAAAGAATCAAATCAAATCTCATAAATCACCTTCCTAATTAAAAATCACATTCATAAACTAAATCAAATCTCATAAATCACCTTTCTAATTAAATTAAATCACATTCCTAAACTAAATAAAATAAAATCAAATTAAATCAAACTACCTTCCTAAATTAAAGAGATATTTTCCTTATGATACACAAACTAAATATCCCCCATAATTACACAATATTCCTTCCCTATTCACATAAGGTAAACCCCAACCATCAGTGGCGGAGCCACTTGAGGACCAGTGGGGGCAGTTGCCCCCACTGGTCCCACTAGTTTTTTTTTTTTTTTTTTTTTTATTATGTGTATATTATATTTATATTAGAAAATATAATTAATTAAACAATACACATAAATACATTATTTTTTAAATAAAAATAAAAATAAAAATAAAAATAACTATAACTATATTTATACTTAGGTTTGGTTATTGATCTTCTAATTTATTGATATATTGTAGTGATTCTTTTACTAAAACACGTCGTGTATAGTTGTTATGTGTAAAATATTCACATATTAATATTAATATAATTATTTTGTATATATGTTTTGTATATTTATTTTTTATTTATAGCTGTTCAAAGCACAAATATTGCGTTTTAACACTAGGCTTTCAATAATTTAATTAAAAAAGTGATTAAATCTATAATAAATTAGCGGAAATTTAATATATAATAAACTACATAAACTTAAAATACATAATTTTAAAAATAATTTCTTACTTAAATTTTTAGGGTAAATTTATATTTTTATAAATTATGGATAAAAATATAATTCTGGAAATTTTGGGTTAATATATAAGTTTATAAACTAAGGGTTATTTCATAATTTTCAAAAGTATATGGATCATCTTGTAATTTCAAAAAATATGTATGAATTCATTACATATTATTTTGGTAAGAAAAATTTTTCGCCCCCACTGATTGAAATTTCTGGATACGCCACTGCCAACCATTGCCTATAAAAAGAAGCATAAACCCAACCTTGAAACCCCTGGCTCATTCTCACGAAAACACAGAAAATAACCCGGAGAGCATTCACGGCAATAACCAAAAAATAAACCTTAAGACAGCCCCTCCTAAAGCTATCGGCCATAAACCATGCAGCAGACCCCACTAACGTAATAAACAAGTCTAAGCCAGCAGCCCAACTCACGTCCCTTATCCATTCCATCTCTCTCGGCTTGATCAGCAAACACAAGCAACAACCCTCCTCACCGCCCCTCACGCCACTCATGCACATTCACACCACTCACAGCCACTCACGCACATTCACTCTTCACAGCCCCTCACGCCACTCACACACTCACGCGCATTCACTCTTCACAGCCCCTCACGCCACTCACACACTCATGCCCTCACTCACAGCCATTCACGTCACGCACACACGCCCTTACTCTTCACACCAAACACCTTACATCAGCCCCCAACTTCACGCCCAAAGACACCTCACAGCAGCCCCCAACTTCATGCCCCAAAGACACCTCACAGCAGCCCCCAACTTCACACCCAAAGACCTCTCACATCAGCCCTCAACTTCACGCCCAAAGACCCCTCACAGCAGCCCCAATTCACGCCATAATAACAGCCCCCACAGCAGCATTTATTCACGCACAAAACACCCCCACATCAGCCTTTACTCACGCACAAAACAGTCCCCAAATCATCCCCCTAAACTACCGGAAAACACCCATAATCTGCACTGCCTGAAATCACTAAAACTGTACTGTCTTGACCACTGAAAATAGTCCCTAAAATCTACCCATTTTCACCGAAATTCTACCCTGAAACATAGCCCAAATACCGCCAAAAACAGTGAGCAAACAGCAGCCCAAAACAGCGAGGCAACGAAGGAAAACAATGAACCAATAAATCGGAAAAGTTACGGAGCACCAACCCTTCCGACAACCTCGTAGCGCACTTCCAAAAGAGGACTTAAGAGGTTAGACCTGAGGGCACCCTTTTTATTATTCTCTTTTATTTTTATTTATTTTCTTATTTTACTTCGCATGAGTATTGTTGATTGGTGTATGCTATGACTTTCGGATGAATGGAATATGTGTTATCTCTTGCAGTATATCGGATGGAAACTCAGATGTAAATTCCGTAGCCGAATCCGAATGGACGGTAGTACGGTTTGTGCTTGGGAAACAACTCCACGTACCACTTGAGAGACACGCATATTTTGTTTCATACAATTTAATGTTTATGCATGATTTAGTCGTTAGTATGTTATTTATTTTTCTAAACATGATTTAATCATTTAATATGTTATTTATTTTTATGCATGATTTAGTTAGTTATTCCAAGCATGATTATTTATTTCTTTCGCATTAGGAATTTAATTTATGTTTATGTTTATGTTTAGGTTGTTATTTATTTTTTGCTTTAATAAATTCAATATGTTCATGAGATTGCGTGCTTGCCGTTATTTCGACTTACTTTTATGCATGCAAACTTAGATATAGGTAGTGTGCAAACTTAGATATAGGTAGTATGCAAACTTAGATGTAGGTTGTTGTTACGTAGACTTGATTATATTATTACATAAATCCATTCATTACAAGTGGCATAAATAGGGATCATTCCGAACCCAACGGTTTGAGGTCTTCCCTTGCGAGGGGTGAGTGCGGCCTTAAATTATTTTCCCAGTTCACACTGGGTGGCGACTCCATGTTATTTCTCCGGTTTAGTTCCCCCGTGGGCTACTCCGTACTCCCAACTAGGCCGCGAGCCTGAAACAGCGTCACCGATTTTTGTGTCCTACAGTTTGACGACTCCAATGGGGATAGAGATTCGGCCCCGAAATAATGCCTTGTAATGTTTATGATTTTTTGTCTTAGTTAACCGTTGTCTACTGTGGGTTGATGGGGTTTAATCAAATGCACTATTAGAGCTAGGTAATGGTTTGGTGTCCTCCTTCATTCACTACCTTTCTATAAGGAAAAGCTGTGAAGGCACCTAGATAATCATTTACTCGAAGCTTACTGTGATGGACTAATTTGGAGGACTTGTTGTTTATTCCTGTCACCAAGGCGATAAGAGCCTAAGAGGCTTGGGTATTTAAGAGAGTTCGCTCCACCCTCACTCTGGGGAATCTACAATAGGAAATCCATTTGACAGTCAGTCATGCACCATAACTCGTTGGCACGTACCTTAGTGTATAAAAAAGGAGCGCTCACTTCGTCGCTTGAACCCTTGAGTGACGAGTCCATGTTGTGGGCAATCCTTCGCCGGCGAGAGCCTTTGTCTATACCCTTATAAACCCGCACATGAACTGTAGTTGTAGGACTAATAAAAACTATCCCTTTATGCTTGTGTTTAGGACCGTCGTCATTTGGATTCAGTTGGATTTTTTGTCATGAGGTATGGGCTTGTTGGGCCATTTAAACTAGGACGAGTCCGTGCTTTATGGAAATGGGCCAAAAGCTTCTTAAATGCCAATGGGCCATTTTATGTTTAGGCCTTTTATCATTTGAAGTTGTTTAGCTATGTTATCGCAAAAGTGTAAACTAGTTGGGCCTTTTTCAACTGGGATAAGTTTGCACCTCGCAATAGTATGATTGAATGCTTTAAAATGATAATGGGCCGACTTATATATTTCATACATCGCACGCATCTCATGCATCTCATGCATACACGCATCATGTTAACCCTTTGTGTCTTAAAAGCCATCATAGATATCTGTTGGGTTAGGGGTAAGAGGGAAGACTCATCAAAAAGCCGTTAGCAAACATGAGCGAATCAGAGAATGAGGTATCGCGTATGGATTAGTTGGAGACTAATCTCACTAAGATTACCGATCAGTTGTAACCTTTGACCGCCGCTATGGCTAATATGGTTGTGCCCCGTGCTAGGGGAGGCTCTGCGAATGTGAGGCGTGAGGACCCTCCAAACAGATTGAGTGATGATATCCTGTCTTTGATGATGACATGGCTGAGTATGAAGCATGCGCCTTTCGACTGACTGCGTTGATAACTTTGAAGGCTAAGAACGTCGAAGTGTACGGAGACTCGATGTTGGTAGTCCGACATATGTAAGGAGAATGGGAATTGAGGAAGAATGGTTGAAACCCTACTTTTTCCACCTCAGGAGTCTGGCACAGGCCCTCCCCGATTATAAGTTCCAGCACTTGCCGTGAGAAGAGAACCAAATGGCAGACGCGTTGGCTACACTAGCTGCAACTTGGGAAAATCCAGAGAAATTGGTGATGAAACCTATAGTGTTGACAACGAAAAGCAGACCTGTCTACGAGATAGAAAAGGTATTGGAATTAGAGATCGACGACGGGAAACCTTGGTATCATGACATTCAGAGATATCTGGAACATAGGGAATTCCCGGAAGTTGCAAGCAGAAAAGACAGGACAACTATCCAGAAGTTGGCTTCTCAGTATGTGAGTTTGAAGAGAGAACTGTACAAGAGACAGACGAATGGCATTCAACTGAAATGTTTAGGAAAAGAAGAGGCTCAGAAGGCAATGGAAGAAGTACATGCCGGAGTATGTGGACCGCACATGAACGGATTAAATCTGTCTCGCAAGATAGTAAGAAAAGGCTTTTACTGGTCGACCATGGAAGCTGACTGCGCGAAGCTGGTAAAGCATTGTCATGATTGCCAAGCTCACGGTAACTTGAATCATTTGCCGCACACAAAGTTGCATGTGCTGTTAGAGCCGTGGCCTTTCTCAGCATGGGGAATTGACATGATTGGAGAAATTCGACCGAACGCATCGAATGGACATCGCTTCATAGTCGTGGCAGTAGACTACTTTTCGAAATGGGTGGAAGCCGAGTCATTCCGTAATGTTACAGCAAAGCAGATGGCAAAGTTCATAGCCCGTAATCTCATATGCCGATATAGAATGTCGCATCATGTGGTCATAGACAATGGAGTCTAGTTCCAAGGAGAAATAAAGGCGATGCTACAGAAGTACAAGATAGGACATCACAAGTCGTCACCGTACAGACCGTAGGAAAATGAGCAGTTGAGGCAGCCAACAAGACGATAAAGATGATTTTAGCCAAGATGACAGAGAACTATAAAGATTGGGCTGATAAACTACGGAATGGAAGCAGTATTGCTAGTAGAAGTTGAGATACAGTCCATGCGGGTATTACCAGAAGCAGAGTTACTTGAACAAGAATGGGCCTCGCAGAGATTTGAACAGTTAGCTTTGTTGGATGAGAAGAGGATGAAGTCCTTATAGCACATGCAGATATACCAGAAGAGGTTGGCTCGAACGTTCAACAAGAAGGTGCGTCCTACGAAGATCAGAAAGGGTGATCTGGTACTTAAGCAGTCAAAGCCGTCAACGATCGACCCGAGGGGAAAGTTCAGACCTAATTGGGAAGGACCCTACATAGTCCAGAAAGTAATGGGAAATGGGCAGTGAGACTGTCAGACTTGGAAGGGAACGAGTTCACCAAGCCGATCAATGTGGATAGATTGAAGCAGTATTTTGCCTCAGGAAGAGAAGACCGAGCGATCACCAAGGGAATGGGCGGAAGACCTAACCCAACGGAATAGGAAATTCATGCATGCATGCATACACGTAACGTACTTGTAATTTTTGCGTTTGTTCCGTGTTTGCAGGTTCCAGACAAAAGAGAACTGCACAATCACCAGAAGAGAACCAACATGAGGAAACTATAAACAGACCTTGGGGCGATCAGATACATGCGTAGGCACATGGCGCCAAGGAGCACAATGAGGGTCTAACCCATTAGGAATAGGGAGTACCTCCACACATGCATACATACACATCACATGCACCCGTTTTTATTCTGTTGTTTTGTATTCACAGGTTTCAAAGAAGAAAAGAAGGAAGCGGCAAATGGAAGCCAACCAGAAGCAGCAACATACGAGTATTAGTTTCGGGGATGAGTCCCAGGGTTGAGACCCACATCGGTATCAGTTTCAGGGATGAGTCCCAGGGTTGAGGCCCACATCGGTATCAGTTTCGAGGATGAGTCCCAGGGTTGAGGCCCATACCAGTGTCAGTTTCGGGAATGAATCCCAGGGGGTGAAGCCCATATTATTAGCGGTTGAAGAATTCTAGTGAAGTGAAAAAAAAAAAGAAGTCTTTGATGGTTAGGCATATGTCCGGTGATGACATTGTTTGCTGCAAGGAAACCTTAGAAACGATAAGTGCGAGATGTGCTCTCATCTGGTATTCTGAGTGGTTGATCTCAGCTAGACTCGCGAGCACTTGATTACGGGATCTTAGCGGTATAAGCCTGAGTAGTCGGCGAGATGACTAGTTGAGGAGATGACGGATTAGTGAATGACCGTTTGCCAAGATGTCCATCCTGGTTTACTTATGTTACGATATGTGATATGGTTGGAAACAAAGAAAAAGTCTTTGAAAAGAAAAAGAACAGACCACCTATAACCGATAAGCGTGAAGCTACCTGTGGGCGAGTATTAGGACCACCATGAGGAGAAATTCTACCTTAAAGGGTAGGTGCGTCGAAAAAAAGAGAAAGAAAGAAAAGAAAAAGAAAAAAAGTTCAAAACAAAAAAAGAGATGAAAGAAAAGAAGAAGAAGACCATATCATGTTGAGTACGAAGAAGTAATCACAGAGTATGATCAAGACATCTCGTTGGTTTTAGACCCACTGATCCAATTCTCCGAGACAAAATCATCGAGTTGGCTTACTTAAGGATTAAGCTGCGAAAGAGCCTTGACACACACACACTAGGAGTCTAGTTCATATCACTCATTCAGACGAGCAGATTTGAGTGTATTAAGTACTTTGAAAGTTCTCTGGTTTCGACACAAAGCATCCGTTGCGGATGAAAATATGTTTAGCTATTAGGATTATCTCGTAAGAGGCAATACAACATGTTGATACGCAACATCAGCATCAATATCAGTTTAGGGGTCGAGGCCCACATCAGTATCAGTTTAGGGGCGAGACCCACATCATATCAGCCTAGGGGCGAGGCCCACATCAGTATCAGTGTGAGGGCGAGGCCCACAACAGTATCAGCTTGGGTCGAGGCCCACATCAGCATCAGTTTAGGGGTGAGGCCCACATCAATATCGGTTTGGGAACGAGGCCCACATCAACATCAGTTTGGGGGTTGAGGCCCGCATCATCAGTATCAGTTTGGGGATGAGTCCCAGGGTTGAGGCCCACAGATCATCAGAATGCCGGGTATGGCAGTCCGGGTATGGAGACACAATCATGACACCTCGGGTATGGGGTTTAGCATGCCGGGTATGGCACTCTGGGTATGGCGACACAACCGCGACACCTCGGGTATGAGGTTTAGCACGCCGGGTATGGCACTCCGGATATGGAGACACAATCGCGACACCTCGGGTATGGGGTTTAGCATGCCGGGTATGGCACTCCGGGTATGGCGACACAACCGCGACACCTCGGGTATGGGGTTTAGCACGCCGGGTTATGGCACTCTGGGTATGGAGACACAATCGCGACACCTCGGGTATGAGGTTTAGCATCCCAGGTATGACACTCTGGGTATGGAGACACAACCGCGACGCCTTGGGTATGAGGTTTAGCACACCGGGTACGACACTCCGGGTATGGAGACACAACCGCTATACCTCAGGTATGGGGTTTAGCACGCCGGGTATGGCTCTCCGGTATGGAGACACAACCGCGATGCCTCAGGTATGGGGTTAGCACGCCGGGTATGGCACTCCGAATATGGAGACACAACCACGACACCTAGGGTATTGGGTTTAGCAAGCCGGGTATGGCACTCCGGGTATGGAGACACAACCGCGACACCTCGGGTATGGGGTTTAACATGCCGGGTATGGAACTCTGGGTATGGAGACACAACCACGACACCTCGGGTATGGCACTCCGGGTATGAAGACACAACCAGATCAACTCAATTCAAAGCAACATACAAGTCAAGTGGCAGCTGGCGAGCCAAGTAAGTAAAAATACATTGCATAACTTTGATAGGATTGTCATTGTCACACACTACACAAGCCCATCAAAGTGGGGGCGACTGTAGGCACTGCATTTTTGCATATAAGTCACGATGATGAGTCTCACATGGAGACACTACCTCTTTAAGTTGTGGAAGTCGCGGGAAACAGACGTCGGAAGGGAAAGTCAGAAATCAATACCCTGTTGGATTAATTCGTTTGCTTAGCTTTGGGTTTGCTCGTTAGGCCTCTGTTTTAAAACTTATCCTTGGCCCAAAACCCCCGCAAGCCACACACCAAGCCCATACACCACCAAGCCCACCAAAATAACCAACCACACACCCATAATCCCTCCAAAATAATAAATCCACACATTAAACACATGTTGAAATCCTAATAAATCACCTTCCCAAATTAAAAGAATCAAATCAAATCTCATAAATCACCTTCCTAATTAAATTAAATCACATTCCTAAACTAAATCAAATCTCATAAATCACCTTTCTAATTAAATTAAATCACATTCCTAAACTAAATAAAATAAAATCAAATTAAATCAAATTACCTTCCTAAATTAAAGAGATATTTTCCTTATGATACACAAACTAAATATCCCCCATAATTACACAATATTCATTCCCTATTCACATAAGGTAAACCCCAACCATTGCCTATAAAAAGAAGCATAAACCCAACCTTGAAACCCCTGGCTCATTCTCATGAAAACACAAAGAAAATAACCCGGAGAGCATTCATGGCAATAACCAAAAAATAAACCCTAAGACAGACCCTCCTAAAACTCTCGGCCACAAACGATGCAGCAGACCCCACTAACTCAATAAACAAGTCTAAGCCAGCAGCCTAACTCACGTCCCTTATCCCTTCCATCTCTCTCGGCTTGATCAGCAAACACAAGCAACAACCCTCCTCACAGCCCCTCACGCAACTCACGCACATTCAAACCACTCACAGCCACTCACGCATATTAACTCTTCACAGCCCCTCACGCCACTCACGCACATTCACTCTTCACAACCCCTCACGCCACTCACACACTCACGCCCTCACTCTTCACAGCACACACTCACAGCCATTCACGTCACGAACACACACCCTTACTCTTCACACCAAACACCTCGCAGCAGCCCCCAACTTCACACCCAAAGACACCTCACAGCAGCCCCCAACTTCACGCCCAAAGACACCTCACGGCAGCCCCCAACTTCACCCCTAAAGACCCCTCATAGCAGCCCTCAAATTCACGCCCAAAGACCCCTCACAGTAGCCCCAATTCACGCCTAATAACAGCCCCCCACAATAGCCTTTATTCACGCTCAAAACACCCCCACAACAGACTTTACTCACGCACAAAACAGTCCCCAAATTAGCCCCCTAAACTACCGAAAAACACCCCTAAACTGCACTGTCTGAAACACCGAAACTGCACTATCTTGACCACCGAAAATAGCCCCTAAAATCTACCCATTTATCACCGAAATTCTGCCCTGAAACATAGCCCAAATACCGCCAAAAATAGTGAACGAACAGCAGCCCAAAACAGCGAGGCAACGAAGGAAAACAACCAACCAGTAAATCGGAAAAGTTGCGGAGCACCAACCCTTCCGACAACCGCGTAGCACACTTCCAAAAGACGACTTAAGAGGTTAGACCTGAGGGCACCCTTTTTATTTATTCTCCTTTATTTTTATTTATTTTCTTATTTTACTTCGCATGAGTATTGTTGATTGGTGTATGCTATGACTTTTGGATGAATGGAATATGTGTTCTCTCTTGCGGTATATCAGATGGAAACTCAGATGTAAATTCCGTAGCCGAATCCGAATGGACGGTAGTGCGGTTTGTACTTGGGAAACAACTCCACGTACCACTTGAGAGACACGCATATTTTGTTTCATCCAATTTAATGTTTATGCATGATTTAGTCGTTTAGTATGTTATTTATTTTTATGCATGATTTAGTTAGTTATTTCCAAGCATGATTAGTTATTTATTTCGCATTAGGAATTTAATTTATGTTTATGTTTAGGTTTTTATTTATTTTTCGCTTTAATAAATTCAATATGTTCATGAGATTGTGTGCTTGCCGTTATTTCGACTTACTTTTATGTATGCAAACTTAGATATAGGTAGTGTGCAAACTTAGATATAGGTAGTATGCAAAGTTAGATGTAGGTTGTTGTTACGTAGACTCGGTTATATTATTACATAAATCTGTTCATTACAAGTGGCATAAGTAAGGGACCATTCCAAACCCAACGGTTTGAGATCTTCCCTTGCGAGGGGTGAGTGCGGCCTTAAATCATTTTCCCAGTTCATACTGGGTGGCGACTCCATGTTATTTCTCCGGTTTAGTTCCCCCGTGGACTATTTCGTACTCCCGACTAGGCCGCGAGCCTGGAACAGCATCGCCGATTTATGTGTCCTACAACACTTTTTTAAGAATCAGTTTCATATATTCAGTTCTCGGTACCATTTTCAGGTTATATGCATGTTTTACAGTTTTCATGTCATGATTTCAAACAAACATGTTTTCTCAGTTAGAGCAAGTAATTTCAGATAGGCATGAAATTCAGACATTCAGATTTAGTTCATATAGTTTCAGTTTTGCATGTTTAGTTCAGGAAGTCAAATTTTGAGCATGCAGCTTTCGTACTTGTCAAGTTAGCATGTCAGCATCTCAGATCAGGTAAATTCAAGATAGATCATGTAAATCCAGTGGTTAGGTTTAGTTCATATAGATCAATGAAAAATCATGACAATCTTAGGTCAGGATCAGTCAGGGTCAGATCATGTCAGCATTTAGGATTATATATTTTATCTCAATTTTAGGTTTATAGATTGCATCTAATGTAGACATGCACAAATTTCATAGTTCATGCACAAGTTGGAATATATTTGAGCCACTAAAGGTTTGGGATGGCCTTTCCATATGATCGGGTGGCTTGAAATAACTTGCAATAAGAATCAGTTCATGTTCTTATGTTAGTCACAGTATGTTCAAAATAATCATGTAGTATACATGTTAGCTTTCAGACAGGTTTAATCATGCACGTTAGTTAGTATTCAGATTCAGCTCATGCATTTATAGTTAAGGTAGACAAATATAGCTCATGCATTTCAACTTAGTATCCAAGTCAGTTCATGCATGTATAGCTTAGTATTCAGAGCCAGCTCATGCCCCTTCAGTTTAGGTACCCATGACTAGCTCATGTAGGTCCAATTTAGGCATTCATCATCTAGTCATGTATGTTCAGTCTAACTTTAAAGTTCAGCACATGTATGCTCAGGTCAGGTATCTAGGTTCAAGTCATGTAGTTTTAGGACAATACATACAGTTTCAAATCAGATCAGTATGTCATTAAATTATAGTCCATGACAACATTTTTAGGTTATGTTAGAGAACAAGTTAGATAGATCATGTCAGTCTCAGGTAATGTTAGGCAGTTAGTTTCCAAGAGTCAGCATTCAGATTATGTAGCTCAAAATAGGGTCTACCTTATCAGGGTAGCCTCAGCCAAGTTCATGCACTTCCAAGTCCAATTAGGTAGTCTAATTCCAAATTATCAGTCATGTCTTAGTTCCCAGTACCCATGTCATGTTCAGTCTTCAACTTAAGCTCAAATTCCTAGCCATGTTCAATTCCAACTTTAGCTCACGTACTAGTTATTCAGCTAGATGATAGTTTAGTCGTCATGCCATGTTCCTAATCTTCAATTATATTCTAGATTATCAGCTCAGTGTTTATGTTTTAGGATTTTAATTTTCCAGCTCTTTCCATACTCTTGGCCTCTGTTTATCCATGTTGTTTATTTTAATTTATTTATTGGCCCTCCAGTATTCATTCACCAGATCTTTCAAGAGACATGACCCACTCCACTTTCAGTTTTTTTGTAGGTCACAGGTTCATGCAGGTTGAGGCAAGCTTTGGAGGATAAGGGATCCAGGGGAGTCGTTACCCACCATAGTCGTCAGAATCGGGCTCAAAAGTTAATTTTGTGTCAAGTCAGACCATGAGGCCTTGTATAAATCCACGTGTTTATGTATTGTACGGTTTTACAAATGTCAGTTAGTATATGAAGTAAATAAATATGTAATTTGTAGTCACGTTATATAAAAGAAAGTTAAATGTTCATTTAATGCATATAGTCGTATTTATTGGGGCGGATGTGGGACCCATAGGGTCGAATCAGTGCCCTGCGTAGCGGAAGTGGATCTAATCCATGGATATAAAGCGTGGGTGTATCTTTAAATAATTTAATAAAATACTATATTTCATTATGAGTGTATAGGAAAAAATCGGGGCTGAATCGGAGTCCAGAAACTAAAAAACGATGATGAAAACAAGTTCTAGCGCGCTCGTGCGCCACATGAGCACTACAGTGCGTGCGCACTATGCGCTATTTGCGCACCTTTTTTTTTTTTTTTTTCATTTCAATGGTTTTCCATCAGTTCTCTTTCCAGAGAGTTGATGGAAATTAGGGTTTTCACCATAATTCATTTCCAACATTCCTTAAACACTTTTAAACACCCAATATTAATTTTTAAGATCAAAACCAACATCAACACATGTTAAAGAAGAAAATCATGTTTTTCAAAATATCAAATATTTTTACAAAAATATTAATTTATTCTAAATACGCACATGCATAATTTTTGAGTCCAAAACACAAACCAAATTAGAATCCCACAATGAAGTGACTTATGAACACTCAAAGGTGGTCAAGTGATTCTAGAATGGTAGCCATAACTCCAAGCTTTTATTTAAAGTTCCAAACTCTAATTTTATGTTTATGTCCAACATAAATATTTTGATCCAATCACAAGAATATTATGTTTATGCTTCTAAAGCATCCATACACAATTCATTAGCCTAATTTCAACATCAAGCTATGTTATTATACATAATATATCACTTTATGTTTCACTAATGATAACTCACTAATGAAAACATAGCTTTAGAGAAGATCAAACTTACTTAGTAATCTTGATTCCAAGATCCAATCTTCTTCTCCTTGTTGAAATGTTGTAGAGAACTTCAAAGTTAGCAAGCTTGACGCCAAGATCCAATCTTGATTCCAATGCTAGCAAGTTTCATTCCAAGATCCAATCTTTATTTCTCCTTGTTAAAATGTTGTAGAGAACTTCTAAAGCTTCTCTAAACACTTAATTTACTTAGGCTAATATGTCTAATTCTTACTTGTTTTTGCTTTCACAAGCTTAACTTTTTAAACTCAAGCTTAATTAAAATCATGCTTAAGCTTTTTATTTATAGCAAAACTTATGCAATTTTTAAATTATAAAAGTCCTAATCAAATATTAGATAGGCTTAATTCAATATGTAAAATTAGGTGTGACTTATCTCTGTTGTCTACCACTTTGACATAATCCAATTAAATCAAGATAAAAATTAGCAAATGGATTAGTTCATTGTCTACCATTTTGATTAATCCAATTAAATCAAGCCAAATACACCTATAATTACATAATTGTAATTACCAAAATATCCTCCAATGGTAGAGATATTTATGAATTTACAACAATGCCCTAGTGTGATTTTAGATTAATCCAATTAATCCAATTGGGTCAAAGTAAATAATCAATGTTATTCAATAACACTTAATTATTTTGGTTGACAATTATAATATGGAATATTATTTATTATCAAAAATTATCGGCTACCTAAGTGCTCAACGAGTAAACTTCGTATTGTGGGACTCTCTAAGTCCAGACATATTCATCATATAAGCCTAGCTTATATGTACGCAATTTGGCCACCTCCAAATTTACAAAGAACATGAATGACCTTTCTGAACTATACAAGTCGAGGTTATCATATATGTTTAATAATCCCTCCGTCGTAGGCTATCCGAGTTGTTCTTAGGAAACATAGATTACACCGTCAAGTTTCCGAGACGCACAACTCATGTCGACATATCCACGATTCTTCACCACAAATCAGAAACTATTTCTGATATTTGCGATCCACCCTAGGTGATCGGCTTTGGCGCCGAGTCTTAAAAATCGTGAATTACTCACATGAATACCTAAATCTCTTATGGTACATATACGGGCCGACAGATTCTATCTTGATATGCACTTTATTAACAAGTGTATCGGTCCACACCCAACGAACATCTAGCGGCCAGACGATGAAAGATCCTTGACATACATGGCATCAAGTGTGGAGGATCACACATAAAATCAATGATATCTTATAGTTAAAGGATCACATATGCTACTCTACTCGAGGAGATTTTTTTTAACGGTGGTGTGTACTTCCAAATATTAGAAATCACCTATGAGCCATTCAGTATTCGCTCCAACGAATAACCACATGTTTATAGGAGCATCTCATGCTCATGGTTTATCGGGTTATACGATATGTGTTAATTTTCTAGGTTATAGGAGTTCAACCGTATTCCAAAACCAACAACTAAAAATACTTACTTTAAGAATAGTTTATAATAATAATAATACTATCCAAATATCGGACTACCCAGTGTCCAGTATTACTACATGACTATTCTAAAGTTGATGTCATTCTCAATATATAAATCTAATATGCATAATGACACTACCATTAATAAGGTTTGAAATGAAAAAGTTATTATTTTATTAATAAAAAGTAAAATATAATGTACAACACATTATTCGGATTGGCACTTCAAGCACCAACTCCAACAAACTCCAACTTGCTTAGTGCCAATCCGGATGGTACCGTAGTCCCATCTCCTCTACATGCTTATCAAATAACTTAGGAGGTAAAGCCTTAGTAAGCGGGTCTGCTATGTTGTATTGTCCTTGAACCGTTAATGCTCTACATCATCCTCAATGCTCTTGATCGTGACTCCAAGCATTGTTTCCTCCTCAGCGTGCTTCAATGTAAGTCACTCCTCCACCACAAGCTCTACCAGTGGAAGCAATGCCAATGCTCCCTTATGTTAGGGTTGGTGCTCGGAGAGCCAATCTGGATCGTATTTATGTCCGATTCATGAATACAAATAATTTATTTTTCCATAATATTACTTATTTATGGCAGTACTTCTTGCTTTTATATACATATTCGATCTAATGACGAATAGATTGAAACTAAATATGATTTAGTGATATGTATATATTAGACAAAGACCCAATAATATATTTTATAGTGTGCATTTACAAAGTAGTTTGTAATTGACATTGGGAAGTGACACTACTAGAAGTATATTATCAAATAAAGTTCATGGTCAAGATTTACTAACACCGGTCGGTTAGGTAAATCCGCAAAAATCATTACACGTCGTATATCGAGACTTGGTTCGATTGTTTATCCCAATGAGCCATGAGTCCGGAGAGACTCGTATAGACATGTAGGTGTTTATATTGGATAAACACTAAATGACTCATCGAAGATTTCCTAATAGATGGTGCACCAACATCAATAGGAATCTTCTCGAGTCAAGTTAGCATAGTGGTATTTGACTTGAGATACCACTGTGGATGTATGAGGTATCCTCCACACTTTGATGCCAGTCACGTCACCGATCTATTTAGATCAGACCTCCATCTGTTAGTTGGGTATGGACTGATCCTCAGGATATCTTGTGCGTATCAAGGTAGGATTCGTCAGTTCTGTGTACAGAGCATAGGTATTCAATATGCAATTAGCAATCTGTTAAATCCATGGGCCCGTGGTACACTGTAGAAGTAAGTTCTAAGTGTTATTAAGAGATTGCTAATAGAATCATTGAAGGGATTATACCAATAGAGATTTGACGTTATATATATATATATATATATATATATATATATATGGAATAATCTGTATACTTGTGACGAATGGATTATACGTATGCGATGACCTCGACCTGTATGATTCAATGAGTTTATCTGTGGTTGTCATAATTTACGGGTGGGTAGATTGTGGACGCGAAATTGGATTTCGTGTCTGATATGCCTGAATCTAGAGAGTCTCACTAAAGAAACATACTCGTACAACACTAGGGCAATATTTATAAATAATATTGATTATTTATAAATCGTTTAACGGTTAAACAAAAAGATACATGCTTAAAGTTTTTTCCGGCCATTTCTTAGTTAATGTGTATTGAATTTAATACATGGTTTTTTTTAAATAAAAATTAATTAATTGTCAAATAAATTATTTGACACATGTTACAAATATATGTATTAGAGATTGGATTAAAATGTTGGATTATGTTAATTTTGGTTAATTTGATTAATTGAGAAATTAGGGTTTTGAACCTAAACCAAAATTG
>SKCR01034453.1:0-47993 GCA_019454045.1 Zanthoxylum bungeanum
AAGTCTGTCAGAAGTTCCAACAACCTACAAAAGTAGAATTCGTGCTATCGTGGGCTGAAGCTGGCAAGCAAGTAAAGTGAAATTGAGAACAATTATTAGTTAATGAGGTTTTGCCTACTATATACCAATACAATAATAATTAGAAAACTTAGCATACTATAAATATTACAATAAATTAAAGTAATGAGACATAAATTTAACGTGATAAAATACTTAATGTGAGAGAAACATCCACGAGTAAATATACAAACATTTCACTTAGTGGAAATTTTTTTACAACTTCTCTTTAAAAATAAGGAGTGAATAATCTCACACCCACTTAGAATATGAGAATTACAACTCTCTCACAAACTCTTAAGAAGAAACAATATTTTTCTCTCTTAGAATACATAGGATTTGATTGAAAATGGAATGAAGAAAATAATAAAATGAAACATCTATTTATAGGCATGAGATTCACTATGCAAATAGTGAATTTTAATTTTTTATTATTTTATTTTATGCATGTGGGACCCACTCACATAATTAATATATTTATTATTTAATTATTGCATAACAATTCTCCCACTTGGAAACTTGATCGAGAACCAATCAGTTTTCACACCATCCGTTTTACTTTGCCGTCTTCAAGCTGCTTACGTTTATGCTAAGCCATAAGATGATCTACACCATATAAACTTGTCTTTATTGATAGGCTTGGTCATTACGTCTGCAATGTTCTCATTGGTGTGTACCTTCAACAAGTTTGAATTCTTCTACTACTTCACGAACAAAGTGGTATTGTACCCCTATATGCTTTGTTCTTGAATGAAATGCTGGATTCTTTACAATATAAAAAGCACTCTGACTGTCACAAAATAATGGAATCTTTTCTTGTTTGTGTCCGAGCTCATCTAATAACCTTTGAAACCAAATAGCTTCCTTGCAGGTTTGTGTAGCTGCCATGTATTTAGCTTCTGTTGTAGACAAAGCCACAACACTCTGTAACTTGGATACCCAGCTCACTGCTCCTCCTACAAGTACAAACATATAACCTGTAGTGGATTTTATTTTGTCAAGATCTCCTGCAAAATCCGAATCCACATAGTCTCTGACAACTAATTCTGATCCTCCATAACATAATGTAGCATCTGAGGTTCATTTGATATATCTAAGGATCCTCTTAACAACATTCCAATACTTTCTACCAATATTCGTCATAAATGACTAACTGCTCTCATTGCTTATGCAATGTATGGTATTATACAAATCATGACGTACATTAAGCTTCTCACTGCTGATGCATACGGTCCTTGAGACATCTCTTTCATATCAGTTTCATTGTTAGGACACATAAATAAGGATAACTTGAAATTAACAAGAAGTGGAAATCGACTTACAATCTTCCATGTCAAACCGCCATAAGATTTTTTCTAAATAATTTTTCTGAGAAAACCTAATCTTCATGTTATTTCCGTCCCGATGTATTTGCGTCCCTAGAATCTTATTTGCTGGTCCCAAATCCTTTATGTCAAACTCCCTAGCTAACTGTGCCTTTAATTCTTGGACTCGATCTTTATTAGGACCTGCTACCAACATGTCATCAACATACAATAGTAAAATAATAAAGTCATTATTTCCAAACATATTGTAATATGTACAATGGTCTGAACTGAGTTTGTTGTACCCAAGGCATATAATGAAGAAATCAAATCTCTTATACCAACATCTCAGCGCTTGTTTGAAACCATACAGAGATTTGTTCAACCTGTAAACCATGTTCTCTTTACCTATTTCAGCAAAACCTTCTAGTTGGAGCATATAAATTTTTTCTTCAAGTTCTCCATGAAGAAATACAGTTTTTACATCCAACTGTTCTGGATGTAGGTCAAAAGTAGCACTATAGCCAGGACTACTCTGACTATTATAATTCGAACTATCGGAGAAAATATCTCATTGAAATCAACCCATTTTTTCTGAGCATATCCTTTTATCACCAATCGTGCATGATACCGCTCCAATTGATCATTGCTATCTCATTTGATATTGAAGACCCATTTATTACCAATGACTTTTCTTCCACGTGGTAATGATACTAGATCTCATGTATTGTTTATGTGCAGTGGGGTGCGTGGAATAATCATTTCATGTCGAATGTTGTGTCTTCTGCAGTAGGCATCGAATTCTCTGGAAGTGTACTCGCCTCTATTATCTGTGCGAAGGCACTTTGGTTTCTTCCATATTTCATGCTCTACCATGGCATGAACTAGTTTGAAATGATCCAGGACCTGATCATTTGTTTTTAGAAAATACACCGATATCTCTCGAGAATCATCGTCAATGAAAGTCAGAAAGTATTTGTTACCGCCTAGTGAAATAACCTCCAGAGGACCACAAACATCAGAGTGTACTAGACTGGGCAACTCTGATTTTCTCGTAGAAGAGAAATTAAAAGAGACTCTATGTTGCTTACCGAACCAATAGTGATTACAAGGATCTAGAGCATCATTTTTGGAGATAATGATTATATTCTTCTTTTTAAGGTATACAACCATTTCTCACTCATGTGACCGAGTCTCCGATGCTACAGATTTTGAGAAGCTCTCATTCAGCTACATTGAGGCTCTCTGCACACATCTTCACATGAGTATTGTATAAAGTGCTGTAAATTTTTCCTCGGGCGACGACCATGGCGCATTTTATTATTCTCCATGTGCCATTGCTAAAGTGGCTAGCTTAGCCCTGTTTGTCAAGGGCTACCTCCGAGAGTAGATTGAACCGAAGTTCTAGAACATTTCTAACATCCTTAAGGGTTATTGTACACCCTACATTTATCCGCATCTAAATATCACAAATTCCCATTATTTGAGAGGAACTGGCATTTCTCATCTTCATTGCACCAAAGTCTCATGTTTTATATGTTGTGAAGAAATTCTTGTGAGAGGTGACGTGGTAGGATGCTGCAATATCTACCACCCACTCAACATCTTAAGTTAAGATATGAAGGCTTATCTCTTATTGGATGGAGCATATGCTACATCTCCTGATACAACTACTAATGTCTCTGCATCATTGTTCTTCGGCTGAGAATTTCCTTGACCCTACTCTCACTGTAGCTTTCGAAAATTCTTCTTTAAATGGAATTCTATGCCATAATAGTAGTACTTGTAGGTAGATTTTCTTTCGTGTGTGGATTTGCCTCTACTTTTGCTTCTACCTCTCTCTACCTCGATTTTTATCTTGTTGTCTTCCTCGATTCTCCATGACGAGGGCTTGTATCTGATCTGTTTCCACGTCTTTTCTTTTGACCTCCTCATTTGACAAGATAACTTTTTCCATAAGCATGATAAGTTTGCCTCTTGGAGCCGAATTGCTGAGAATAGCCACTAATATCTCCCAGCTATCAGAATAGAACTGAGTAGTATGAGGGCTTGTACTTCATCTCTCAGTTGCATGTCTACTACAGATAAATGGTTCACCAGGCTTGGAACTCATTGGTGTGCCCTACTACTAAAGTTTCACTCCTTAACTTCAAGTTCACCAAATACGTCATTATTAAGGCTTTATTCCGAGCGGTCTTGGCCCGGTATATGCATTCCAGCTTGATCCATATTTTTCCTAAGCATCTGTATCATGTGCTACGTGGTGGAAGATGTTGTGGCCGATCCACTGCCTAATCTGACCCTGAGTTTTGTTGTTGAGTTTATTCCAATCACTCTCTTTGATAGAATCTGGTTTCACTCCTTCTTTCTTGATCACATCATACAAATCTTTGCTGCAAATAATCTATCATTTGAGGTCTTCAGAGAGAGTAATAAGTTACCATCAGCTTAATCATTGCACCAGAATGTGAATCTTCCATTTCTATTTTAAGTTTAAGATTTAAAAAAGAATATATGATAAAATCGAGACTGATTTTCACAAATCGGAGGTCACCATTGTGTCTGGAATGGTCAAAAATATTGGATTTCACTCTTCATTGGTACAAATCCGACACATGACCGATTTATAAATTTCTAAAATTTATGGGCCTAATAAATTACAGATACTTTAGGGGCTCAATGAAATTTAATAGGTATGCTGATGTTTCTGACACGTGGCAGAAGACGTGACTGCTGACTGTATCGAAAATGATGACTTGACAGATGGCTGTATCGAAATTACCGACGTGGTAGATGATATGGCATCTGACTATACTGAATTAGCTGACATGTGAGATGATTGTACCGGAATGACTGACGTGACCGATGACTGTACCAGAAATGCTAATGTGGTGATGATGTGGCGGTTGAATGCACTGGGATTGCTGTCGTGGCACTGATGTGTCAGATGACTATACCGGAATTGTTGACCTACTAGACGTGTGTCGTCTTCAACCTTTGGAGCGTGTACGGTGCGTGTTCTGTCTGGCACGTTCGGGCTAGTTTGGGCTCGTTTGGTCGCCGGAAAATATCATCGTGCTCGTGTCAACGTGAACAAGCCAATGATATGCTCAAAATTGATTTTTGAGAACTTTTATGAAACCCAAATTTTCCGAACTGAATTTTATGAAACAAAGCTAAAAAGAAGTTATGAGATCTAAATATGAGTTCTTATATAAGACATGCTTATCGGATGACGCTGCGTTGGCGAAGCCTCATGGCATTAAAATCCTAATCCCAATTTAAGGCTAATTCAACAATTGCATGCGCTTCTTTTTAATGTGCTTGTGATGATGTCACGATCGCAAAATTCCCGAATCTAGATCACATGAAATTTAAAATAAAAAATCATTCCAAAATGAAATGATTTTTAGAATTCTCTATTTATTTTAGGGGTGGCAAAATGAATCAACGAATTGAATTTGTATCGAATCCTAAACGAATTGAATCAAAATGTGATGGATTCGTATTCGATTCGTTTATTAAACGAATCGAATACGAATATTCGTTTATTTGTTTAGTCATGATATTATTTAATAAAATAATTTACCACACGTGATTTATATTAATTCTTCATAAATATATACATATGAAATATGTAATTAATATATTTACTAAAAATACATCACTAAATATCGAAAATATTACTTTTTCTATGGTAATTAGCTATAATTTCTCGAATCTTAATTAAAAATTAACAAGAACTAGTAAATAAAAATAATAAAACGAATCCTAAACGAATAAACGAATCAATGAGCTTAAATTCGTATTCGATTCGTTTAATAAACGAATCGAATCGAATTGACCCATTTATTAAACGAATCCATTTTTTTAAACCCGTATTCGCTTTAAAGCGAATCGAATCGAACGGATAAACGAATCCTGACCCAAATTGTCACCCCTAATTTATTTCTTTAATTAGTCACAATCAACCGTAATATTTATTAAGGTACTTCAACTTTAAACATTTATTTTTCCTTAAAATTAGAAGTACAATAATGAAAGAATAAAACTTAGAAGAGGAAATTTGATTTATCTAATAAAACAACCAAAATGTTACATAATACTAGATATAAACTTTGAATCTCAACTTGAGCGATCATTAGTCTTAGCCGGTTGCCCTTTGGCAGTTGGTAATGGCGGTGCAACGACGATGGTAGGGATTAACAGGACCGCCGCTTTGACAATTATAATAAGAAGCACCACGTCGGTTGCATGGAACAGAATTGGCTCTTAGGGCACCATAGCTCACGTAGCCACCTCCCTGCTGGAGGTGACGACGGCTTTCCTCCGTCGGCATCAACATCTCATTATCATCTTCAAAGGCACTCGACGTGGTCGCCGCCATTGCCATCCCAACCACCAACATTAACAACATCACACTCATTGTCTTCGAATCCATTATTTAATTCTTTATTTCTCGGATGTGAAAAAGAAGAAAAAGGGATCGATAGAGAATTTGGGAAAGCACAATTCATCAAATATGTAGAATCTGACTTTATATATAAGTAGCCAAAAATCTGTTTTATAATAATTGTTTTTGAATTAATTGTGATCTCAAATTTTACACTCACCTAAATTTATGATTTACTATTTTTATTCTTTTGACCAGGTCTACTCGAAAATGTGACCATATATGTATCCGATGATTTAATTTTAGATAATTGAACATCCGTTCACTAATTTTGGTTTGAAGATTTTATTTTATTTTTAATTTATTTTAAATAACATTTTCTTCCAAAATTCTTGGTTGCTATTTTGCCTGAGAATGATTTCAGCATTTTTGCCCTAGGCAAACCCAACAGTGTTGTTTTTCTTAACATATTTAAGGAAAATATCAATTGTAAGTCACGTTATCAAAAATACTCAGATCCTGAAACTTTATTCACGAGTCCACCCAAAGATTGTAAAATTATCAAAAAGTATAAAAAAATGTCCACCTATTTTATATCAGATATATATCTAATGTTTGATAAATGTTTCAGTCATATACTCAAAATTAGTACAAATTTGATATACTTTGCTATCTTTGAGTAGACCGGTGAACAAAATTTTAATTTTTTTTTTAATAACGTGTCAATATTTAAATATACAATTGATAATTTTCCCATATTTAAATTTAACATTACTTTTTTTCAGTTGACATAATACCTTCTATTTAAGTGTGTTTTTTTTTTTAATATTCGTATCATCTCAATATATAGAAAGATGATACTTTAAATTTTTTAGGAAACTAAACGTGTATATTTAAAAGAAAATTGTCATAGACTTCATAAAGCCAAAATTAAAATTTTTTTAAAATTCAAATTTTTTTTTCTATTTTTCATTGAACTAGCACAACCCTGTGTTTTACGTGAGTTGAACACATTTTTTATAATAATTTTAGATGATTTTTAGTTTTTATCAGTAAATAATCTAGATCTGTCAGTTGTATAGTTTTCTTTTAATTGACCTACCATTTTACTGCGTTATTTCATCACACGCATTAACAGCAAGCTTAGCCACCCAAACATTTTACAACCAAGCTGTCACCTGTTTTTCTTTTACTTTGCTGTCGATAATGGAAGAAGCAGTTTTTGAATTTAATCAAAAACTTTCCTGGACTGGAATATGTAGCAGAGCAATCAAAAACTTTCTTGATTTAATTTGTTACATCATCTCCAAGCATACTAATTACCCTCTCTAAGCTCTCTTACTTGGAGCTTCTTATTATGGATGATTTTGCTCACAAATGAGCTTTGTATTTGTAACCAAACTATGGCTAACAAATTCAACAAAGGAATAGTAATCCACCGAAAGTAGTTGTGGAAGTTTTCTCATTTTTCAAACTCCACCTAAATGTGGTTTGGATGCTTGCAATGGTGGTTGGACATGCATGCCACCATGCATGCAGCTGGATTCTACAGTTCTCCCCCTCCAGCTACATCCGAAATGATTATCACCTGACAGCTATCCTGACTATGTCTTTACACAGCTCTACCTTGTCCCGAGTGACTAATTTTGTTGACAAGTCGGTTGTATCTCTGCCAAACACTTCACTGTATCTCTGCACAGTACTATTTTGTTGTGTCTCTGTATAATACAGTTATGCTACAATGTTTCTGTAGGAAACGAATTTCCTTAGCGCAGCAGAAGTTGCTAATGTGGGCACCGGCTCCGGTATGAACCTTTAAAATTTTCTTTGTCTTCTCCTTTTGTTGTAGCCGAAATCCACCAACACTTGAAAAATGGATTTTGCTCTTTTGATGTAGATGAGTTTCCTTTAATGTCCAACACTTGGATCAACCACCCGATCTCCCGAACTATGACTCGAAACCAACAAATCAAAGTGTGGGCTTCACTCACAAAGATCAACTCTAAACTTTTTAGAGAATATAAAATCAAACTCTAAACTATTTAGAGAAAGAAGTTTTCACAAATTGTGTTTGGCTTTTGGAATTTTCTTTCAAACACTCTCACAACAATTGTGAATGTTTGAACTTCTCTCTCTTTTCTCTCCTTTGCACTTGTGTGAATGAATGAAAATGGTAACCCTTGCAAGTGAGGAGAGATGATAGAGATTATATTCTCTTACACAATCCAACTAACTCTGTCATTAAGCATCTAATGCTTTCTTGCAATGACAAACATATTAATGTGAAGGCCATACCAAAGCATAAGAATTATTTAGCTAATGACAAAGCCATTAGGTGTATACATGCCACCTAATAGACATAATAATTTGGAGAGCATGGTAAGCCATATGGCTTTGTCTCAATGGTAAATAAAAATCATTATCTTAATAATGATTTAATTACCTTCAATTATGATGTATTAATTATCTCATAATTATTACTAATATGACTGTCTCATAATCATGATTTGATTATCTCATAATCAAATAATTCTAGAAAACATTAAGTTAAATTAATTTAACATAATTTTCATTTGTGACAAAAATATTATTAATCTCATTAATAATATATAAATATAATGTGAGCATTTATTAGACAATCTAATTATATTAGGTTTGCTACAGTTAATCGAGCTAGCATGGAGACCAAATGGATCTACGGTTCCGAGCTCCAATAATTCCGAAATATTAATTAAACTCTTTAATTAAATATTATGAATTATTAACTCCGTGTTATTCCAGTAAAAACTCAAAGTTGAACTCCCGTTACCGTAGATGGAAAATATAAGCTGAACAACTCTGGTGTCCATCGATATAGTCATTACATATGGATATAGCCCTTCACGAATATCTCATAAATAGAGCCGGGTCATAAGTTTTTTAAACCCTTCTAAATATTTTGTCTCTTAAGCACCATTGATTCTATAATGAATAATTAATTCATAACAATTATGAACATAAAACTTTATATTCGTAATAGAAAAGTTGAGCGCTCAAATTATTCAAGTCCCGAATCAATTCTTAAAAGAGATATTCTTCTGCTTCTCGTAAGAATGAGTGAATTCCATATCTATGTAAAACGTTTCCAGCTACACACCAAATCATATCCCCAAAATATGTAGTTATTGGCCGAGAATGCAACACCAACCTCACCATAGTAAATCAAAGGACATAGCCTGTCGTTCATAAGTTCGTAATACACTCAGGATTAAGATCGAATCCATATATGACCATCTATTAGATAAAATGAATTTCTTCGATTAACGGATATTAAAATAAATTCTTATTTATATGAGTCCAGTCCTATATGATCTCATCATACATGATGCCTTCATTCTCATGTCACTACATGAACAATCCTGAATCAAGGTTGTCATACAAGTATAGAATGAACCGCAACTATAGATAAACCATAAACAAAGTACCATCTTTGTTTGCTTTTAATGGACTATTTAGATTACTAACTTCAGACTTAACTCATCTTGTGCATCAAACATACATTAAGTCTGTAAATACAAGAGTGATCAAGGTAAACAATACAATTGGACAATATGCGATATAAATCAAATAACTTTGATAAATGAATAATGCATTTATTATTATTACAATAATCAATTCCGTTTACAATACATGAAGCTCTAGGGCATATATCCCAACAATCTCCTACTTGAACTAGAGAAAATGAGACATGTCATGTAATCCTAAACTGTTTAGGTGACCTTCAAAAACTATAGTTGATAAGGTCTTTGTAAACGGATCAGCCATGTTATCTGCGGATGGAATCTGCGTAACAACGACATCTCCTCTCTGTACTATCTCCCTGATGAGGTGATATTTCCTCTCAATATGCTTATCCCTCTTGTGGCTTCTTGGTTCTTTGGAATTCCCTACTGCACCACTATTATCGCAATAAAGTGTAAGTGGTTTATCCATATATGGAACAACTTCCAGATCTGCTAAGAACTTACGGAGCCAGACTGCTTCCTTAGCTGCTTCATAAGCTGCTACATATTCAGCCTCCATAGTGGATTCAGCAATAAAAGATTGTTTTATGCTCCTCCATACTATAGCCCCACCACCTAGGGTGAACACTGATCCAGATGTTGATTTCCTAGACTTGACATCCGTTTGAAAATCAGACTCAGTATATCCTCTCAGGATCATATCCTGACTAGAATATATAAGCATATAATTTCTCGTTCTCCTAAGATACTTGAGAATATGTTTCACCGCCACCCAATGATCTAATCATGGGTTGGATTGAAACCTATTGACTACTCCCACTGCAAAACAGATGTTCGGTCTCGTGCATAATATGACATACATAAGACTTCCAACTGCTGAAGCATATGGAATATGTCTCATCTCATCAAATCCTTGAGGCGTCTTAGAAGACTGTTCCTTAGACAAATGAATTCCAAGCTTGAAAGGTAAATTACCTTTCTTGGAAATCTGCATACCAAATCGCACAAGAATCTTGTTGATATAGGTTGCTTGAGACATTACTAACAGTCGTTTCTTGTGATCCCAAATAATCTGAATCCCACGTACATAACTTGCCTCTCCCAAATCTTTCATTTGGAATTGATTAGCTAGCCAGATTTTCATTTCCGATAATATCTTTACATCATTCCCAATGAGTAAAATATCATCGACGTATAACACAAGAAAAACCACCTTACCATTAATGATGCGCTTGAACACACAAGGCTCATCGATGTTCCGCTCAAAGTTATAAGACTTGATCGTAGTATCAAACCTTATGTTTCAAGATCTATATGATTGCTTGAGCCCATAAATGGACCTTTGCAACTTGCAAACTTTTTGCTATTGACCTTGGGTTATGAACCCCTCTAATTGTACCATATAGATACTCTCATCAAGATTGCCATTCAAGAATGCAGTTTTGACGTCCATTTGTCAAATCTCATAGTCATAATATGTGGCAATTGAAAGAAGAATCCTGATGGATTTAAGCATGGCTACTGACGAGAAAGTCTCTTCATATTCAACTCTCTCTTACTGGGTATAACCATTTTCCACTAGCCTAGCCTTGAAAGTTTGTAATTTCCAATCTATTCCTCTTTTTCTATTGTAGATCCACTTGCAACCTATGAGTTTTACTCCATCAGGTTGATCTACAAGTTCCCAGACTAAGTTAGAGTACATAGACTCCATCTCAAGGTTCATGGCTTTGAGCTATTCCTCTTTATCAGTATCTTCCATTGCACTATGATAGGTCAATGGATAATCTATACCATCACAAGATGCAACCACTTGCACCTCTCTATTTCCTAGATAGCGTTCAGGTTGTCTCATAACCCTCCCACTACGCCTATTTGGTATGGTATCCTGATAAACTTGCATCTGACTCTCAGATGTCGAAGGTGTTATGTCTTTATCAATATTTGACAATGGCGTACTGGTCTTACCAGCAAGTAACTCCTCAAGTAACACTTTACTTCGAGGTTTGAACTCTCTCATATAATTCTCCTCGAGAAATATAGCATTTGTCGACACAAATACTTTATTATCTTATGGACTATAAAAGAATCCACCCCTAGTTTCCTTAGGATAGCCTACAAATAGGCACACCTGTGAACATGGTTTCAACTTAGTAGTCTTGTTTTTTAGCACATGTGTTGGACACCCCCATATGCGGAAATATCGCAAACTAGCTTTACGATCATTCCATAAATATAAGGGAGTCTTAAGAACAGACTTAGAAGGAACTCCATTCAGGATATACATTGATGTTTCCAATACATACCCCCAGAATGAACTAGGTAGAGTGCTATAACCAAACATTGATCTCATAATGTCTAATAGGGTCCAATTTCTCATTTCTACAACATCATTTTATTGTGGTGTTCCAGGTGTTGTGAGCTGTGAAATAATTTCATGCTCAACTAAGAATTCCTTGAAATATCTATCAAGGTATTCTCCTCCGCAATCTGATCGTAGAATTTTGATGTTTTTACCTAATTGGTTCTCAACCTCAGTACAATATTCTTTGAACTTTTCAAATGTATCTGACTTGTGCTGCATTAGGTAAACATACCCATATCTTGAATAATCGTCAATAAAAGTGACGAAGTATTCATAACCACCTCGGGTTTTTACATTCATCGGTTCTCAAACGTCCGAATGTATTAGCTCAAGTGTTTTTTTTGGCTCTTATCCATTTTCCAGTAAAATGTCTCTTAGTCATTTTGCATTCTAAACAGGATTCGCATACATGTAAAGTACCAAGTTTTAACTGGTTTAAAACTTCTTTCTTAATTAGTCTATCTATCCGATCAAGGCTAATATGACCAAGTCTAAGATGCCATAGATATGTGTCATCATGAGAAATCTTTTGCCTTTTTTTTAGATTTTTCAATCTTAAACATTTTAGTTTTAAGTAGTGATTCATGTATTAACGACCTTAATACATATAGATTACTCTCAGAGTTTCATGTGCATATTTTTAATCAATTTCTACTAATAATAACTGATTTATTATTAAATGAAACTGAAAACCATGTTCCATGAGTTTTGTTACAGAAATCAAATTCCTGCGAAAATCAAGAATATAAAGCACATTATTCAAACATAAATAACTTTTATTAAATTTTTTTTTTGGAAACTCCCACTGCTATAGCTTAAAACAACATCCTCTGTCCCAACTCTCATGGTAAAGCTACCTTCTGCAAAGTCCTTCCATGAATCAAGTAGCTGCAAAGAACAACAAACATAGTTAGTGGCACCAGAATCAACAATCCATATGGATTTATCCTCATATACCAAAAGAGACTCAATAACAAGTAAATCATATTTATCTGTATTCTTTTTCTCCTTAAGCTCAGCTAGGTATTTCGGACAATTCCTTTTCCAATGCCTTCGGTGTTCACAATGGAAATATTTTCCTTTGACATTGGCACATTTATAGCCTTTGTTGTTTTTCTTCTTCATTGGCTTTGTCTTTACCTTCCAATTGCATTTCTTCTTCTTCTTTGTAGATTTAGAAGATTTGGCAACATTTGCCTCAGTATTGAACCTATTAGGACCCATCATCATGGACTCATAATTGGTGAGCTCATTTAGTAGTTCAGTCAACGTAAAAATCATCTTGTTCATAGAACAATTGCTTTTAAGCTGCAGGAAACTCTTCGGAAGTGTTTCCATGATCATTGCCACCTGGCTTTGCACATTAATACGTGCACCATGGGTTTTAGCTATATTTAGATGAGACATCATCCTTAACACATGGTCTCAGACTGATGTACTTTCAGTCTAGTGGTCATATTCATCCTAGCGGTCAATATAGAGGCAATAGCCTCATGTTGTGCCCGCTTTGAAGGCTGCCCGAAAATGTTCTGTAAAGACTGCATAATCAATGATGTTGTTGCCATAGGCTGATGTTGTGTAGCAAGAACCTCAGACATGGATGCTATCAAATAGCTATGGGCTTTCTCATCGGCCTTAATCCAATTATTATAGGCATTACGTGCAGCTCTGTCAGCATTAGGTGCTGGCTCAGGAGCACATTCATCCATTAGGATAAATTTAAGGTCTTCGCAGACCAAAATAGCATTCATGTCACGTTTTCATTTAACATAATTTTCCCGGTTAATTTTTCTTGTTGTTTGAGAATTGAGATAATTGCAGATGCCATGGCTGAAAAATAATAAACGCGCATTCAATATTCATTCATCGCATATTAAAATCGTCAAACATTTAGACATAAAATTAAACATGATGCATGATCAATGTATAATGAATTAGAAACCTAAAAGAATTACTATGCCATGATTATCGATCATCCCACAAATAAGTGTCATCGTGGGGTAGGTCAAGTATTCGCATGATAGATTGAGACATTCTCAATTGATTAATATATCTGAAATAACCCTTATTCCTATATCAATCAACTACCGTCATTTTGAACAAGGAAGCTTTGATTAACAACTTAATCATTCTTTTGTGAGTGTGACCCATTATTTCGGAACCCTTGGACTTAACTAGTGAAGTGTCGCCGTAGGGTAAGTCAAATCACCAGATACATCTAGAGTCTCTATCCTCTCGGAATCCAATCCAGATATTGACCCAAAATGGACACCATCCATAGAGGGACGAGAGCAAAGCTGTCTCAAGGCGCATTTGGAATCTCACGTTTTTGGATAATAATGGAGATCGTGAGATATATTGTGGTATACCCCTCTCCCACTCACTATTTTGAAGTGTAAGGTTTCTTATCTCACTAGTTTCTAATGTATTAAGATAATGCTCGAATAAAAACATATATTTATTAATACTAGTGAGTTATTAGTGATCTAACCAATTTTAACTTTTAAAATTTTATTCACTAATCCTGATTAGTCTCTACTAACTCTTTACTTAATTAAACTAATTTAATCAAGTTGCTATAGTGATCTAATCAATTTAACTATTAAGTTATTAGTCCACTATTAGGTTTTAAAATTTAGAATTCTACAAACGGACCAAATGTCATTAAACCATTTAATTGATAAAAGTACATTATTTATTCCAAAGGTACGTGGTATTGTATCCCGAGTGCAGACCATATTACCGTCCATTCGGAATCGGCTATGGAATTTACGTCCGGGTTTCCATCTGATATACCAAGGAAAATAATGTACTCATAAGGTCCATTTGTGTTTAAATTTGAATTCGTAATTTTTAAACCTTTAAACCAATTAATCTTATTAATCCGTTTACATGCATATATTATGATTAGAATATCATGCACGTCTACATGTTATGGCATGTGAAAATACAAGAGTATGCACCATAGGCTATATGACATGTTATTAAATATCTTAACATACATTCATAAACCCAGACTGGGCGTTGCGACTCCAAAAATAGGTGTCACGACGCCCCCAAACCAGTAAGCAAAATTTGCATCAAGTCTGAGTCGCGTCGCAGACGGGTGCGAGTCGCGAAGCGACTGGTACGCGTCGTGATGCAGAATGCTGCGCGTCGCGACGACTGATTTCAGTAGCTGTGTACTAGCTTCGAATGTGCAGCATCACGACCACAAAGGTTCGCGTAGCGACGCGCCTCTGTTTCCAAGGGCAGAAAATTTAAAATTCATACACATAACAAATTGCATTGACCAGACCCTTATTTTTCTATACTAATCTAATTAGTATAATAAATCCAAGGCATCCATTGGTCTTCAAATCTTGTTCCATGGTTTGTTGTTGTGTTCTTCACGAAATTTCTTCGTTATAAGTCCTTCTCGGCATCTGCTCCTCCAAATTACAAATAGGGTTACAATAGAACTAATTACAATGGAAATAAACTTACAACACTTGAAAGAATATGACCTTATGGTCTTACATTCCCAATACCAAAAATAAGAGCCAGAAAAAATAACGATCAATGCAATACATTCATCATATGAATCAAAAGTAAACATTCATCACATAAACATTAAAACCATTCATCTCATGAATCTAATTATGCTTACTCATCACAACATGCATTTTAATAATCTATATCTCATATAAATTAATAAAACTAAAAAATTTAAAGGAGAATGGTTAAGAACACTTTTCAACCTTAAGCTTTTGATGCCAATTGTAGGAAAAGACTTTCCTTAGCGCAGCGAAAGTTGATAATGTGGGAACCGGCTCCGGTATGGACCTTTAAAATTTTCTTTTCCTTCTCCTTTTGTTGTAGCCGAAATCCACCAACACTTAAAACATGGATTTTGCTCCTTTGATGTAGATGAGTTTCCTTTGATATCCAACACTCGGATCAACCATCTGATCTTCCGAAATATGTATCGAAATCAACAAATCGAAGTGTGGGCTTCACTCACAAAGATCAAATCTAAACTTTTTAGAGAAGTATAAAATCAAAATCTAAACTATTTAGAGAAGGAAGTTGTCACAAATTGTGTTTGGCTTTTAGAATTTTCTTTCAAACACTCTCACAACAATTGTGAATGCTTGAACTCTCTTTCTTTTCTCTCTTTTGCACTTGTGTGAAAGAATGAAAATGGTAACCCTTGTAAATGAGGAGAGATGGTAGAGATTATATTCTCTTACACAAGCCAACTAACTTTGTCATTACGCATCTAATGCTTTCTTGCAATGGCAAACACATTAATGTGAATGCTATACCAAAGCATAAGAAATAATAAGCTAAATACAAAGACTTTGTCATTAAACATCTAATGTTTTCTTGCAATGGCAAACACATTAATGTGAATGCCATACCAAAACATAAACAAAATTTAGCTAATGACAAAGCCATTATGTGTATACATGCCACCTACTAGACATAATAAGTTGGAGAGCATGGTAAGACATATGGTTTTGTCTTCATGGTCAATAAAAATCATTATCTTAATAATGATTTAATTACATTCAGTTATGTTGTAGTAATTATCTCATAATTATTACTAACATGATTATCTCATAATCATGATTTGATTATCTCATAATCAAAGAATTCTAGAAAACATCAAGTTAAACTAATTTAACATAATTTTCATTTGTGACAAAAATATTATTAATCTCATTAATAATATATAAATATAATGTGAGCATATTATTAGACAATCTAATTATATTAGGTTTGCTATAGTTAATCGAGCTAGCACATGGACCAAATGGACCTATGGTTCCGAGCTACAATAATTCCGAAATATTAATTAAACTCTTTACTTAAATATTACGAATTATTAACTTCGTGTTATTCCACTAAAAACTTGAAGTTGAACTCTCGTTATCGTAGATGGAAAATATAAGCTGAACAACTTCGGTGTCCGTCGATATAGTCATTACATATGGATATAGCCCTTTATGAATATCTCATATATAGAGCCAAGTCAAAAGTCCGTTAAACCCATTTAAATATTTTGTCTCTTAATCACCATTGATTTTATAATGAACCATTAATTCATAACAATTATGAACATAAAACTTTATATTCATAAAAGAAGAGTTGAGCGCTCAAATTATTCAAGTCCGGAATCAATTCTTAAAAGAGATATTCTTCTGCTTCTCGTAAGAATGAGTGAATTCCATATCTATGTAAAATGTTCCCAACTATACACCAAACCATATCCCCAAAATACGTAATTATTGGCCAGGAATGCAACACCAACCTCATCATAGTAAATCAAATGACATAGCCTGTCGTGCAGGAGTTCGTAATACACTTAGGATTAAAATCGAATCCATATATGAACATCTATTAGATAAAATTAATTTCTTTGGTTAACGGATATTAAAAGAAATTCATATTTATCTGAGTCCAGTCCTATATGATCTCATCATACAGGGTACCTCCATTCTCATGTCACTACATGAACGATCCTGAATCAAGGTTGTCATACAAGTATAGAATGGACCGCAGCTATAGATAAACCACAAACAAAGTACTCTCTTTGTTTTTTCTCCATAGACTATTTAGATTACAAATCCAGGCTTAAATCCTCTTGTGCATCCAATATACACTAAGTCTGGAAATACAAGAGTAATCAAGGTAAACAAGACAATTGGACAATATGCGATATAAATCAAACAATTTTGATAAATGAATAATGCATTTATTATTATTACAATAATCAATTCTGTTTACAATACATGAAGCTCTAGGGCATTTATCCCAACAGTTTCTTCTCTGAATTTTTCCTCGGTGTCTTATTTCCTTGTGAGAAACTCTCCGCTCCCCATCATTAGTAAACAGAATTTATTCGGATCCAAAATATCTGGTTGATGGAATCCTACCTCGCTCATATCTTATTGTCTGAGGTCCACTAGTTTTAGGAGGTCTGTCATCATCCAAATATGTGGATGAACATGTAGCTTCTAGTGGAGTAGGTTGCGGCTACCCATGATCAACACTCTATTCTGTAGCTTCTAATAGAGCGGGTTGTGTCTCTCTCTGCTCACATCCTCATTTTTCTCCTCTAATGTGAGGAGTGAAGATTCTTACCAGATCACACTTTCTCTGAAATCTCAAAATTCAACGGTACAGAAGGTCATCTATTGATCAAATGGCAGATGGTACGAACAGCTTCTCCCCATAATGGCTTTGTCAGCTTAGCCATACTGATCATGCTTCTGAATTTCTCCATAATGGTGCGGTTTATTCTTTCAGCTACGCCATTATGTTGTGGGGTGTGTGGTACAATTCTCTCATGTTGAATGTCGTGTATTCTGCAGTAAGCATCGAACTCCTTGGAATTGTACTAGTATTCACTGTCTGTTCGAAGGCACTTCAACTTCTTCCTTGTTTTACGCTCTACCATGGCGTGGAACAACTTGAACTGATCCATGACAAGATCCTTTGTCTTTAGGAAATACACCCAGACTTTTCGAGAAGTATCATCAATGAAAAGTCAGGAAATACTTGTTACCGCCCAGTGAATCAACCTCCAAGGGACCACAAATATCAGAGTGCACCAGGATGAGCAACTATGATATTCTCTTTGAAGAGAAATTAAACGAGACTTTGTGTTGCTTACCAAACAAACAATGGTTGCAAGGACCTAGTGTAGTATCCTTGGTAAACTTCTTATTGGTCAGGGTAGATAACCCTCTCTCACTCATGTGACAGAGTCTCTGGTTCCACAGATTTTGAGAAGCCTATTTTTCAGCTACATTGAGGTTGTCTGCATAAATTTTCATATGATTCTTGTATAGTGTGCCGCAAACATGTCATCAGGCGACAACTATGACATCTTTTACATTCTCCATGTGCCATTTTCTGAAGTGAATGTCATAGCCTTATTTATCATGGGCTATACCTGAGAGTACATTCAGTCAAAGTTCTGGAACATGCATGACATCCTTCAAAGTTAATACACACCCAATATTGTTCGTAATTGAATATCACCAATTTCTACTATCGCAAAAGAACTGATATTTTCCATCTTCACTGAACCAAAATCTCATGCTTTGTATGTTGTAAAAAATCTATGTGAGGAGTGGAGTGGTAGGATGCTACAGTATCTATCACGCACTCAACATCTTAGGCTGCGGTGTGAAGACATGTCTCTTTCTGCATGAAGCATATCGCTATATCTCATTGGATAACCTATTGTCTCTCATTCGTTGTTCTTCTTTTGGGAATTACCTTAACCCTACTCTCATTGTAGCTTTCGAAAATTCTTCTGTAAGTGGCCTTCTATGCCACAATAGTAGCATTTATAGGTAGATATCATTCCATCTGAGGATTTACTCTAGTTGTGCTTTTGCATCTCCCTCTTTCTCCTCCTCGATGTCTTCCTCGAGTCTCCATGATGAAGGCTTCTATCTGTTATGAGCCAACGTCTTTTCTCATGGGCTCTTCATTCGACGAGACATCTTTTACCATAGGCATGGTAAGTTTACCTCATGGAGCTGAATTGCTGAAATCAACCACCAATGTTTCCCAACTATCTGGAAGAGAACTGAGTAGTATGAGGGCTTGTACATCATCTTCTAGTTGCATGTCTCATGCAAACAGTTGATTCACCAGGCTCTAGAACCCATTGATGTGTTCTGCAATTGAAGTTTCACTATGTAGCTTCATTAATATGGCTTTATTCCGAGCAGTCTTTGCTTGGTACATGCATTCAAGCTTCATCCATATTTCGTAAGCATTTGTATCTTGTGCCATGTGGTGGAAAATATTATGGCTGATCTATTGCCTAATATGATTGTGAGTTATATTGTTGATGTTAGCATCTTTTTTATTGGCATGTATCCGTGACAAAACAAGTTCAATTGAGTTGTAATCTTTCATGAAGATCTTTGTGCAATTGGACTGGTTTCTGGCTGCTGTGCATCAGACATATGTTCGTGGTGCGTTCGTTGCAGTGTTTGAACGATTGGCGTTAGTGTCATGTTCTCTATTGGGTTCGAACAGGCACATTCCAGAGAGCAAACATTCGAGGTACGTTCTTGTGGGGTTCGAACGGGAGCATTCCAGAGAGCTCACGTTCGTTGTGCGTTCGATTGGCGTTCGAACGAGTCTTCACAGAAAAGGCGCGTTCGTGTAGCGTTCTAGTAAGCGTTCGAACGCAACTGCGATCTGAACGTGTTTTTGGCCTGCAAAACCCTAGTTTTTCACCCTACCTATAAATATAACCCTTAGCCGCCATTCTCATTAGTTGAAGCATATTTCTCTTGAGCCAAATACTCTCAAAGCTTTCAACTCTCTTTGATTCCACCATTGAAGACTTCTTATCTCATTGTCTTCTTCATTAATGGTGTGAATTTTTCTTTGTTAAACCTTCAACACAACTTAACCCAAATTCCCTAATCCTTTAGAGTTATTTAGGAGGAAGTTTGGTAGTCGGAGTTCCGGCGTCATTGGTGATATAATCTACTCAGAGACTTCAGAGGTTCTGAAGAAAATCGTGGGTTGCGGGCTTGAGGAGTTGCCTTGAGTTCTTGCAGTATTGAGGTATTTGAGTCGGTGGAGTTGCCACCATAGGTCTTGACCATCGCTGTAAGTTTTTCTCTATATAGTGGATTCGGGTGGTAGCCTATACCCGGAGTGGTTTTTTACTCGGAAGAGTTTTCCACTTCGTCACCAAAATCATTGTGTTGAATTTTGTGTGATTGATTTTATTTGCTGCTTGATTTGTTGTTATTATTTTTATATTTGCAGCATATTTTAATTGTTGGATTTTGTGGTTGCCTGTTGTAATTCCATTAGCAACAGTAATTAGGACTTGTCCTACTTATTGTATTTATAATTCCGCATAGGGTCAGAACCTTAGGATAACCCCGAATTTTCAATTGGTATCAGAGCCTGAACTCGATCCTTGACCCATTAGCTATGGAACGTAGTCAACCCTTGAATTGTCCGCCATTCTTTGATGGCACTGAATATTTACATTGGAAGGTTCGCATGAAAGCGTTCCTTAAGTCCTTAGATGAGAGGGTCTGGATGACTGTTGAACACGGGTGGAAACCTCCCGTTGTTATTATTGATGGGGTATCTTCCCCTAAAGATAAAATGACCTGGACCAAGGACGAATTTGATGATAGCAATAGAAACAACAATGCTGTTAATGCCATATATGGTGCTGTGTGTTCTGCTGAGTTTAGGAGAATCTCAAAGTGTGAGATAGCCAAGGATGCTTGGGACATCCTGCAGACTGTGCATGAGGGCACATTGTCTGTTAAAAATAATAGACTTCAGGATTTAGCCACTAGGTTTGAGGTCGCCAAAATGAAAGATGATGAGACCTTTGATGAATTTTATGCTGAGATTAACGATATCATTAACTCTAGTTTTAACCTAGGTGAGACTATACCTACAAATAGGATAGTTAGAAAAATCCTAAGATCCCTTCCTGATAAATTCCTACCCAAGATTACCGCCATCGAGGAAAGTAATGACCTCGATAAGCTTGATTTAGAAGAACTCGTAGGAAAACTGCAAGTTTATGAGAAGAAACTTCCTGGGTATCAAAAGCCCAAAACTATAGCGATGAAGATCGCAAAGGATGTTGTTCATGATCCATCTAGTGATGATGATACCTTTACGGATCATGATTTGGCCTTGTTTGCTAAGAAGTTTAGGAAATTCCTTAAGCTGAAGAAGAATGGTCAAAGCAGTAACAGAGATAGGAGGATATGCCTAAAGAGAATAGGCATATCAGAAGTGAGTCTAGAGAGGAGAGGGGTAGTAGATCTCGTGGTGCCCAGTGCTATGAATGTGAAGGATATAGGTACGTTAGATCTGAGTGTCCCACATACCTTAGGGCTAAAGGCAAGAAAGCCATGGCAGTATCCCTTAGTGATTCTGAAGGTGATGATTCTCCTAAAAGCAATTATATTGCTTTTACTGCTAGTGTGACTGGTGAAAGAGAGATTGTGGTTAATGATGCTGATTCAGAAGTCTCTCTTGATGAGTCTGTAGATGAGGAAAGTCTTCAGGTAGCCTATGTTGAACTATTTAATGAGAGTTTAGCTATTAAGAAGACTAATTTAGAGTTCAATAAGAGGCTGAAACTTGTGGAGCTAGAAAAGAATGAAGCTCAAGTTAAATTTGAGCAAAGCCTTTTGATGGTAGATGACCTAGAGGAGAGGAATAAAAGCCTAGTTAATAGAGTCCAATTATTAGAGACCGAACTTGAAGATGCTAGAGCCCAATTGTCCGCATTTTCTAGTGGAAATAAAAAGGTGGACTGTATGTTAGGTATTATTTCTAAGCCTAACTGTAATAAGACTTTTTCTTCCAAAGTTGTGTCTGTAGCAGCTAAACGTGACTTAGGTAAGAAACTTGTTGTGTGTATTCATGTTTCTCCTTATGTTGTTCCTCGTCCTGTTTCCCAATCTCAATCTAGAGGTGTTTTGGGTAAACCTCGCTCTCATCCGAGGTTTGTGCCTGTGTGCCATCATTGTGGCAAGGCGTGACACATTAGGCCTAAGTGCTTTATGCTTCACAAGCAAAAGAAGAGGCCTAAGAAGATGTCACCTAGATTTGACTCTTCAAATCTAGCTTCTCAAGTTTCTGCACTAACTAAACAAACACAATTTCTTAGTGAGACACTTTCTTTGTTGACTAGGAATTCTCAAGTGGATGAGGTTCCTAGAAATGTTTGGGTAAGGAAGCAAGATGATTTCCCATCTACTTCTGCATGTCCTGATTGATATGATGAGAGTGCACTTCAGTGTAACTCTGCTTGAAAGATGCATTTTATTTTCCCATTGCATGTGTGTGTGCGTGTGTTTTATGTTTTTGCAAGTTTCTTTTGTTTTCACAGCATGTGGGTGTATGTGTCTTGTTTTTGTTATATGTCCCTTGATATATAGGATGGAAATCTGGACATAAATTTCATAGCCGATTCCGAATGGACGGTAGTATGATCTGCACTCGGGATACAACTCCACGTACCATTGGATGTTTTACAAGCTGTTTTGTGTCTTTATTTTTTTGTGCTTTAAAACTGAAAAATCAAAAAAATTATATTTTGAGAAAGACCAAAAAATATTTTTACGGCTTGTTAGAGCATGAATATCATGTGCATGTGATCCTGGTATGTAGGATATATGATTATCCATGTACAATATGCTTTTATTTTTCTTGATGCTTATATACATGAGTGTGTGTGATAAAAACCTTTGGTATATCCTGTGCTTGCACCTTCACATACACGTTTTTATTTTGTCAAGGTTTGGTCGCATGTATGAGTTTTTTTTTTTGGAATGGCAATCTAATCTCTTCCATGCTTTGTTTGCTCAATAGTGTGACCTTTGACTAGTTGACCTTGTGGTATCCCATTTTGCAAAAGTAAAAATAAATAAATTTAAAAAGAAAAATGAGACTCAAGTGAAAAAGAGCCAAAATGGCCAAATTCAAAAGATAATGGCAAAAACCCTTCACTCAAAAGAGTTATTAAATATGAGCTCATGATATTTCTGGGGTAAATAATATAGTATGCAACCAATGTTGCTTATTTTCAGGTCCTAGTGGTGCTGGGTTTGAACACATATTTTGTGGACTTGGTTTTTTAGAGATGGATTTCTTTGGCTGTGTCCAGCTCATAAAATAAGGTCTTAAGCCTTGATTTGTTGTGCACTTTATTTTTCACGCAAGTGATTTATATGATTTGGTGTTTATGTCTGCATAATGTGTTTGTATTTAGCCACTTTTAAAATGCTGCATATTGTTTCATGTCATAAACAGCTGAGTACTGACTGGGTATCATTGTATCAGCTTGAAATGCTGTTTGAGTCAGTTTTTGACAGGATTTTCATTTATCTCAGTATGTGCTTGTGTGTGCTTCATGTCATTGCATACCAATTTTTTTCTTTCCTGTGCACTTTTCTGAGTTGTGTTTACTTCCCGTATGTGATTTTGCTAACTGTATGTACCTATTAGTGAGGGGGAGTAGTAATTTTGTTGTTATGCTCTTGCATGTGTTGTCTCCTGTTCTCCTGTTATTTTTCATGTTTCTTTTACCCTTTGTCATTCGTGACAAAAAAGGGGAGAGTAATATATTAAGGGGGGAGAACCTTAATATATAGGAGAGAGCCGTAGAATATCCTTTAGATATCTCCATTTTTAGGGGAGTAAAGATTAATGGGGAGAGGGATTTCTACTTGTACATGCATGAGATTTTTACCTGCTTTATGTTCTATTTGATTATCCCAATGCTTTTCATGGTATATTGTTGTTTGTGGATGTTTCAGGTAGCAGGTATGTTGCTGCGGTGGTTCAAGAATACTTTATTAGGTGTTAGATCGAGTCCATTTGTAATAAGTCACTGTTTTGATGGTTGACAGTTGACTATTTGCTTTGTTGGGTATATTACCGTAGTATTTGTATTAGGTAGTGTTTTGTCACGGAATGCCAAATGGGGAGATTGTTAGCACTTTTTTTATTGGCATGTATCCGTGACAAAACAAGTTCAATTGAGTTGTAATATTTCATGAAGATCTTTGTGTAATTGGACTGGTTTCTGGCTGCTGTGCATCAGACATACGTTCGTGGTGCGTTCGTTGCAGTGTTCGAACGGTTGGTGTTAGTGTCATGTTCTCTATTGGGTTCGAACGGGCGCATTCCAGAGAGCAAACGTTCGAGGCACGTTCTTGTGGGGTTCGAACGGGAGCATTCCAGAGAGCTCACGTTCGTTGTGCGTTGATTGGCGTTCGAACGAGTCTTCACAGAAAGGGCGCGTTCGTGTAGCGTTCTAGTAAGCGTTCGAACGCGACTGCGATCTGAACTCGTTTTTGGCCTGCAAAACCCTATTTTTTCACCCTACCTATAAATATAACCCTTAGCCGCCATTCTCATTAGTTGAAGCATATTTCTCTTGAGCCAAATACTCTCAAAGCTTTCAACTCTCTTTGATTCCACCATTGAAGACTTCTTATCTCCTTGTCTTCTTCATTAATGGTGTGAATGTTTCTTTGTTAAACCTTCAACACAACTTAACCCAAATTCCCTAATCCTTTAGAGTTATTTAGGAGGAAGTTTGGTAGTCGGAGTTCCGGCGTCATTGGTGATATAATCTACTCAGAGACTTCAGAGGTTCTGAAGAAAACCGTGGGTCACGGGCTTGAGGAGTTGCCTTGAGTTCTTGCAGTATTGAGGTACTTGAGTCGGTGGAGTTGCCACCATAGGTCTTGACCATCGCTGTAAGTTTTTCTCTATATAGTGGATTTGGGTGGTAGCCTATACCCGGAGTGGTTTTTTACTCGGAAGAGTTTTCCACTTCGTCACCAAAATCATTGTGTTGAATTTTGTGTGATTGATTTTATTTGCTGCTTGATTTGTTGTTATTGTTTTTATATTTGCAGCATATTTTAATTGTTGGATTTTGTGGTTTCCTGTTGTAATTCCATTAGCAGCAGTAATCAGGACTTGTCCTGCTTATTGTATTTGTAATTCCGCATAGGGTCAGAACCTTAGGATAACCCCAAATTTTCAGTTGAGTTTATTCTAGTCACTCTATTTGAAAGAATCCAATTTCACTCTCTTTACCTCAATCATATTGAATACATCTTTACAATGTAAATAATCTATCATTTGAGGCCTCCATATGGAGTAATTGGTTGCTTTTAACTTGATTATCGCATCGGAAGATAAATTTTCCATTATCATTTTAAGTTTAAGGTTTAAAATGAAAATATGACAAAATTGGGGATGATTTTCACAAACCATAGGTCACTATTGCGTCCGAAATAGTCGAAAATGGTGGATTTAACTCTTCGTTGGTCAAAATCAGTCTCAGGAGCTGATTTGTTAATTTCTAGAATTTTTGGGCTAAAATATAAATTTCAGAGACATCAGGTGGCTCAATGAAATTTATCAGATATGTTGACGTGTCTGACACGTGACAGATGACATGACATCTGACTATACTGAAAATGATGACATGGTAGATGACTGTACCAGATAAGCTAACGTGGCAGCTGATTGAACCATAATTAATTACGTGGCTGCTGAAGCGATGACTGTATCAGATATACTGACGTGGCTGATGACTATGTTGGATAACTGTACCAGAATGATGACATAGCACTAACATGTCAACTGACTATATCGGAACCACTGACATGGCATATAACTGTACCGGAATTGTTGAGGTGGCACTGACATGGCTGAAAAATTTATTGTCTTCAACTTCTGCAGCTCGTGCGGCGCGTGGCAGCTCGTGGGTATTTCTCTGGAAGACGCGTGTGACGCATGTGATGTCCATGTTGCTTCGTTTGATCACTGAAAAATACCATCATGCTCGTCTTAACGTGAACATGTTGATGGTATACCCCAATATGATTTTTGAGACTTTACCGAAACCTAAATTTTCCAAATCAAGTTTCATTTTTCACCTTCATGATCCCCAGCGTATAACCAAAACTACTGATATCACTTGTTGTGATTCTCTGGTCACTGAAGAGTATTTTGTGAGGAAAAATAAATCATCTCTATTACTACTTGAATAGAATTTACAAGTATTACAAAACTTGTACAAAAAACCTCACACACTAACTACACTCTCTAAGCTCTCTTACTTAAAGCTTACACTATAAGCTCTCTTACTTGGAGATTCTTGTTGGGGATGATTTTTCTAACAAATGAGTTTTTTATTTATAGCCAAAATATGGCTAAAAAATTCAACAAAGGAATAGTAATCCACCAAAAGTAGTTTAGGAAGTTTGATCATTTTTAAAACTCTACCTAAAGGTGGTTTGGATGCTTGCAATTAGACCCGGCCACGGTTTCAGTTCCGAACCGAAATCGAACCGTTGGAACCAGAGGGTTCCACCCCAACGCAAACCGGTCGAAACCGCTGGAACCGTTTCGATTCTGGTTTGAACCGTAGGGTTCCTGTTGGAACCATAGGGTTCCAACGGGAACCCTATCTATTAGCCGTTGGGGAAAGGGCATGGAGCAATAAAACCAAAAAAAAGGCATTAACAGCCATAAAAAAATGAAATAGTTAAATTCTAATATATCCCTAATAACGGTAATAAAATAGTTATATTTAGGGACATTTTTTGTATAAAAAAATTCTAGAACTCTATAAATAAGGGTCATTTTTCATTATTTCAACACACCAATTTCTCAACTCTCTCAATTATTACAATTCTCTTATTCTCAATCTTAATTAGTTATTATCATTCTCAATTAGTCAATTTTCTTATTCTTCTTACTTATTTCTTAAACAAAAAATGGAAAGCTCATCTGAGAACATAATGTCAAATATGTCAACCCAAGAGAGCGGCCCTACTGTCGGTCCACAATCACAGAGAAGAAAAGTTAAGACTCGTTCCTCGGATGTTTTCAAAATTCATTTTCATTTAGACCGCCAAGACGATGAAAGTTCAAGAGCAGTTTGCAACCATTGCGGGGTTTCCTACAAATTTTCTAGTGGATACGGCAATATGATCAAGCATCTGGAAAGACATCATGCGGTTGAACTTTGAATTGATACGACACAAACTCAAATGGTCAGGTACGCATCATCTAGTAGAGGTACGAGTGCAGTAGATTTATTTAAATATTCTGATGCAAAAAATAGAGAAGAATTTGCGAAATTAATTGTATGGCACATCTTTCTTTAAGCTTTGGTGAAAAACTTCATTTTACTAATTACGTGCATAATGCTTTAAATCCTGTTGCATGTAGAATGACTCGAAACACAACGAAACGTCATATTTTTAAAATTATACAAAGATGGTAAAATTATTTTAAATAAAATATTTAAAGATATTAAATGTCGTATTTCTATATGTCCTGATATTTGGAGCGACCATTGGAAAACACACTCATACACGGGTGTGACTTGTCATTGGATTGATGCATCATTTACCATGTAAAAATGACTTATTGCATTTAGAGTTTTTGATGAAAAACATACTACACAAAATATTTATAGAATGATGAAGGTAATTTTTGATGAATATGATTTAGTAGATAAAATTTTAACAATTGGATTTGATAATGCATCTGCAAATACTGCATCCATTAATGATTTAAAAGAAATATGTTAACCAAATTTAGGGGGTCGGTTTTTCATATCCATTGCACATGTCACGTCCTTAACTTATGTGTTCAAGATGGTCTGAAATTATTATCACCTTTCATTGATCCTATTAAGACGACGCTTAATTATATTTGGTCATATTCTCAAGTTAGGAGAGAATGGGCCAAGTTTTGTAAAATAAATGGTATTAAACTGATTAAATTTTCAAGAGATGTTCCAACATGTTGGAATTCAACTTATTTTCTTTTATGTCAAGCATTACAATACAAAGATGCATTATTTAATTTTTTTTCTCAACATGTTCAAAATATCACACTTTTTCCTAGTCAATGGGATATTTGTGAATTTTTTTAGATATTTTAAAAGTTTTTAATGATGCTACTTTAATTTTTAGCGGTGTTTATTATCCTACAACACATTTATTTCTTCTTGAAAGTTTGAATATCGTTAGTACTCTCGATGAACATGTTGAAAGTAGCGATCCTAATGATTTTATTTTGTTCGAAGCCATTACTACTATGAAGGTAAAATGGTTGAATTATTTTAGAGAAATTCATTTACTTTATCTTATTGCTGCTGTTTTTTATCCTACATTTAAATTAGAAGGTTTGAATAGTGTTTTACAAGCTTACTATGGTTATTTAGGAATATTAAATGAAATTGATATTACAAGAATAATAGTGAGATTAAGAAATGATTTAATTGAGTTATTTAATGATTATATTGTAAGATATAACTTAGGAACATTAGGTGAATCTAGTAGTAGCGAACCGGTAATTCAAACAAGACTTGGCGCAGGGGATCGTTAGTTACTGCAACGAAATAAAAAAGCTAGGGATACGACAACTAATAACCCCGAATTAGATAATTATTTATCTACAAGTTTCGAGTTTCATACTGAAAGTTTAGTTAGTAAAAATTTTAAAATCCTTGAATGGTGGAACCGACATCAAAATATATATCTTGTTTTATCAATTATTGCTAAAGAGATATTGGCATCACATATTTCCACCGTTGCGGTTGAGCAAGCCTTCAACTTGTGAGGTAATATATTGGAAGCTAGACGATCTTCATTACATCCAAGCACTCTAGAATCAACAACTTGTGTGGATGATTGGACTCGAGCTGATCTGAGACAACAAGAAGATGCCCCCGATGATTTCGAAGACTTGTTCGATAATGCATTTGCAACAACAAGTGCAAGCGGAGCCGGAGCTGAAGGATCAACTGATAATGATGATTGATAATTACAAAATTGTAAATTTACAAAGGGGAAATATCTTAAATTGTAATGGAACTATGTGAGCTTTGATTCCTCTCACCCCTGAATGATACATATGCAACTTAAATTTTTTAAAATTTAAGTTCAAGCTCTTCAATTTAATAATTTTATTTATTTATTAAATTAATCTAATTTATTTTAATTTATTTTCAAAATTTTAAAAAAAAAGTTTCGAACCGAACCGGAATCGGAACCAACTGGTTCGGTTCACAGTTCCGGTTCCACACTTGTGGAACCGGAAACCGGCTGGTTCGGTTCGGTTCCAAACCTGATTCGAACTGCCGACCAGGTCTACTTGCAATGGTGGTTGGCAATGTATGCCATCATGCATGCAGTTGGATTCTACAATTCTCCACCTCCAGATCCATCTGAAACGATTATCATATGATAGCTATCTTGACTATGTTTTTGGACAGCTCTACCTTGATGTATATACGTATGTGTATGGCTATTCTGATGATAAAGCAATGTTTGCCATGTATATACTTGTGTATGATAAATTGTGCAATGAGTTTATGTTACGTGATATGTGAAAGTACCTACAAGCAATAGCGTAAAAGAAATCTCTATACCCAAGAGGGGGGTGAATTGGGTTATCGCAATAATGCGGAATTATAAAATCTTTGCCGATTTTAAGCTCTTATTACCAAGTGGGAGTTTTAGGCAATTTTCTCTATTCCAATTAATAGCCTATATGCAAGTTTCTAATCAATATTATAAATGTAATCAAACTGCAAAAAGTAAAAGTTAAGGGAAAGAGAAATACGACACCGCGATTTATAGTGTTCGGCCAAACGTGCCTACGTCCACTCCTCCAAGCCTCGCTTGAAGATTTCCACTAGAATCGAGTTTTCCGTGGTTCACTCGTAACCAAGATTTTTCCACCAAGGCGCACTCCAAACTTTTACAAGATTGAGTTTTCTACGTAGGTGCACTCACAACCTTTACAAATTACTAAACGATGGGATTTCACAAATCACAATTGTTTTTGATAAAGAAGAATTAAAAACAAACTTGGGCACTCACAAATAATAGAAGATTGTGTGAGAGCAAAACCCAGTGATCTAAGCTCACTAGATGTAATGAAGATGTGTGTGAGCTTGTACGAGTGTTTAAGTATAGAAGGTGTATGACACTCTTTGTTTGCCTTAGAGAATGTGTATAAGGTTTCTAGATCTCTTTTTATAAGGCAAAGGAGTTGGGGTTCTATTTATAATAAAATGCAAAGCTTTCCCCAACTTACAGCGAGACCGGCGAGCAAACCGGCGAGTAGACCGGCATGCCGGTCTAAGGTTTCAATATCTCCAAACGGCTATATAACATTCGAAAAACTAGCCGTTAGACCGACGAGTAAACCGGCGAGCAAACCGACGAGGAGCTCCCTGGTTCCAGAGAGCATGCTTTTCTCAGCCAAAACCGGCATGAATACCGGCGAGCAAACCGGCATGGAGCTCCCTGGTTTCAGAATGTGCATGACCAGTCAAGACTGACGACACTTGGTATTTTGGTCATAACTTTATCTAGAAAATCCAAATCATGATCCATAAATTGACACATAATCTAGATACTTAAAAAAATTCAGCTCCAAAAAATAAGATGAATTTTATGGAATTTTTTCTAATGTGACATGTATGCAGGAAAAACGCACATCTGAACATGTTGTAGTAAAATGGCTCTAGAAAAGTTCTATGTATCAGAATTGTGTTCCGTTTGAACCATAGCAAACTAGAGACACATTCTATCTAAAGGTATAATCATTTGAAGTTTAATTCAACCGTTTTCTAGATTTTAGAAGATCATTTACCGATGACTTGTGCATTGAAGTTCATTTTGGGCAAAAAAATGCAAATGATTCTTTTAGCATTCTAAAGCCATTTTAAATGCAAGTGTGCAAAATGTATGATCCTAAGAGCTTTAGATCACTTTAGTAAATCACTTACAATAAAATTAGCTCTTAATCATTACTTTGATTTGCCGCTAGTCTTTACATTCTCGCTCTTCACACCCCCCACCATCCCTCATGCTTCAACACTTTTTGTATTGCTCGTGTTCGTACGTCGAAGACTTCTTTCATGTGACGTCATCAAAATCCATTTATGCGACCAAGTCGCCAACAATCTCCCCCTTTTTGATTGATGTCAACCCTTAAAACTTGTTGATACTTGTGAGTTCTTAGAGCCAAATTGACAATTTTGCTCCCCCTCAACATAAAGCTCCCCCTCAATGTGGATTTCTTTAAATAGGCTATTTAGAACAACTTGAAAAACACATTAGTAACATTTACTCCCCCTTAAACCAAGGGTGGGGTAATAAAACAAGTTTTAACCTCTTTCTAATGATTTCTCCCCCTTGAAATTTATCAAAAAGTGGAGAAGCAAATTAAATCTAAATGAGATACCAAATATATATGTGCTATAAAAACGATACCAAAGTAAAAAATGCACAATTTGGCATTTCCCCTTTGCCATAAGATGTAAAAATCATGTTATAATGCAATTTCAAAGATTATGTACTATGATACCAATAACAATTTATATCAATTTGAATATATATTTTTAAAGCATTGTTTCTCCCTATTGTGATATCAAATAAAATAATATTATATATCATGATACCAATTAAAAGTCAATGACTTCAATGCATTTAATGATTGTCTTCTTATGAATCTCTTACCAATTACTAAACAATCAAAATTCATGATTTTCATGATTATACAATTGTTGTTACATGGCAAATTCATTTAAATGCAAAATTAATCACGTGATCACTGTAGGCATTGCATTTTCGCATGTGAAACCCGATGATGAGTCTCATTTGGAGGCACTACCTTTTGAGTCATGAAAGCCGCGGGAAACGGATATCGGAAGGGGAATTCAGAATAAACAAGCTCACTGTCTTCGTTGGTGCGTTGGTGCTGCGTTCGTTACTTCGTTCGAACCTCGTGCAGATTGCGGGCGTTCGTGCCGCGTGCGATGAGGCGTTCGAACGGAGCCGGTGGTAATTCTGGTTTTGCTGCTAGCCTCACACCCCAGCCCATTTAGCTCCCCAAAGCCCATAAAACACATCCCAAATTAAATAATTAATATAAATTAAATATTAAACATTAAATAAAACATTTAAATCATTTACCAATTAAATAAACAATTACCAACTTAAACTAAAATCATGCCTAAATTAAACAAATCACATACTAAATCAAAATATAATCATACCAAAAAAATCAATCATAACCAATTAAGCCAATCATATATTTGACTTCCTAATCTAATAAGATACTTACCAATATAAAATATTTGTATTCCTAAACCAACACAAATTAAATATTACAACTTCCTAAAGTAAAATATTTTGTCCCCCCCTCAATCCTTTGATTTCCTTGTTTAAACTAAATCATATCCTAATTTAATGCACAAATCCCTTCCCTTGTAAACCCTAGCCATTCTCTATATAAACAACCCCTAACCAAGGCCATTCCTCTCCTCACACAACACAATTCACACCCAAGCTCTCTCGAAATTTCTCTAGACTCTCTCTACACACCCAAAACACATCCAAGAGAAAACACTTCATACACACACAAAAGAAAACAAAGAAACCACCACAAGACCACCCTCCATAGCCGAACCAAACTCCCCCATAGCCGAATTCTAAAACACGCAAAAAACAACCTCCTAGATTACCTTAAAACAGTAGCCCAAAATCCTTAAAAAAACAGTAACTTAGAAAACTACATAGATAACCTTAAAAATAATCACTTTTAATTGCACTAAGAACCCACACAACTTGGAATAGTTCTTTGAAAACATTGAAACAGGTAGCCCGTGCAGTGAGCAGCAAAACAGGAGCCGAATAGGAGCAGAACGGAGTTCGAACAATAAGCAAAGCAGCGAAGCAGTGAGCTAGGACGTTGAACCAGGGACCAGAAAAGTTGCGGAGCTTTACCCCCCTTTCGATCTTCGTGGAACGTGAGTCCGAGAGACGGCTTAAAAGGTTAGACCTGAGGGTATCTTTCACACTTGTTTTCCTTTCCGCATTATTTATTAAGTATTTCTTGTATGATTGTAATGTTGAAATGTGTGTTGTGATTTTTGAGTATGTAAATATGCATGAATTATGAGATGTAATATGTTGTGGGCATTAGATGAATGAGAGATGTGTCAACTCTCGCGGTATATCGGATGGAAACCCGGACATAAATTTCATAGCCGATTCCGAATGGACGGTAATATGATCTGTACTCGGGCCACAACTCCACGTACCGCTTGAGTAAACGGCACCATCTCTCTTTCGTTGTGTTGCTTTTTGTTTATTTAGTTTTCTCTTGAATTCAATATATTGTTTATTTTTGTATGATTCAACCAAGCGCATGGGCTTAGTGAGTTAGTCCAAAGGTCCTCCATTTGTGAGACAAAGAGCCGAAAAGGCCACCTTCGTGACACTACTTCGCCGCGCCGGTTGATGTATGTTCGGTTGGACGCAAGATACGTTCAATCGAGCATACTTAGTTTGATATTATTATCTTTATTTTCGTATGTATAAGTCAATCGAGCGCATGGGCTTAGTAAGTGTGTTGTGAGATCCCCTATGGGGAGGGGCTAAAAGCCCTTTACCACGATGCTTTGCCGCGCCGGTTGACGTGTGTTCGGATTGGATGTAAGATGCGTTCAATCGGGCATACTTGGTTGATATGATTGGTTCTATTCTTGCATGTGTGTGATATGACGCGCATGGGCTTAGCATGTTGGTCTAAAGGTCCTCTCTTTGAGAGATCAAGAGCCCCAAAAGGTCACCTTTACGGCAGTGCTTCGCCGCGCCCTTTTATTTTCTGTTTATGTATTGCATCAGGTCCGTGTCCGTTCGAACGCGTTCACGAACGCAACTCGAACGCGCATGTGTTTTTGCCTTATTATGTGTCAGGTCTCGTATCCGTTCGAACGCGTTAACAAACGCCATACGAACGTGAGCTTTCTGTCTCATCTCCGTTCGAACGCGTTTACGAACGCTACTCGAACGTGAGCATTCTGTTTCATTTCCGTTCGAACGCGTTTACGAACGCTACTCGAACGTGAGCATTCTGTTTCATTTCCGTTCGAACGCGTTTACGAACGCTACACGAACGCACACACACTGAACTGAGTCTGTCTTATTATATTCATGCATAATTGCCTATTAGTTGATCTTTCTTATGCAAATGTGTCACAATTCGTATGCTTATGTCATGATAACATTTGAGCATTATTTCTTGCGGTATATCGGATGGAAACCCAGACGTAAATTCCGTAGCCGATTCCGAATGGACGGTAGTGCGGTCTGTACTTGGCTACAATTCCACGTACCACTTGAAAAGTGCCCATGTGTGCTTGTATGCTTACCATGTTGCTTGTATGGTTAATATGTGTGCTTGTGTTTTTTTTCCTGAATGTGATATGCAAGTAAAGTTGTATGTTAGTTGCTATCTTGATATATGTTAAGCATGCAATTTAAATGTAAGATATATGTGAAATGCGTACATGAGTTTTATTTTACACATGAGAATTTAGAAGCATGATACTATGGAAATAAGTGTTACTTAAGCTTGTTAAATTATTACATGAATCCTTTCATTACAAGTGACATAAGTAAGGGACCATTCCGAACCCAACGGTTTGAGGTCTTCCCTTGCGAGGGGTGAGTGCGGCCTTAAATCTTTGTCCCGGTTCACACCGGGTGGCGACTCCATGTTATGTAATCCTTCCCAACTAGGCCGCGAGCCTAGGAACGGCGTCGCTCAGTTTCTGTGTCCCACAGTCTGGCGACTCCACTGGGGATGTGAGAATTGGCCCCGAAATATTGTCTTGTAATGAGTGGATTTATGTTTTAATTGGCCATGTCTATAGTGGATAAGTGAGGGTTTAATCAAGGGCACTTTGAGGCTAGGTAATGGTTTGGTGTCTTCCTTCATTCACTACCTTTCTAGAAGGAAAAGCTGTGAGGACCTATATGGCCATCTACTTGTAGCCTTTGTGATGGACTAATTTGGAGGACTCGTTGTTTATTCCTGACAACAAGCGATAAGAGCCTAAGAGGCTTGGGTATTTAAGTGAGCCTCGCTCCACCTTCCCTCTGGGGGATCTACAACGGGAAATCCATTTGACAGTCCGTCACACACCATAGCTCATTGGCACGTACCTTAGTGTATAAAAAGGGATACGCTCACTTGGTCGCTTGAACCCTTGAGTGGGGAGACCTAGTTGTGGGCTATCCTTCGCCAGTGAGAGCCTTTGTCCATACTCTTGCAAACCCACCCATAGACTGGTTTATATGGTTAAAGTAGCAATTATTCCTTGAGTATGTGCTTGTGGACCATCCTCATTTGGATGCAGTTGGACTATTGTCAGAAATGCGGGCTTGCTGGGCCATTTAAACTGGGGCAAGTTCGTACTGTATGACTATTAGGCCCAAGGCTTCTGAAATGTTGATGGGCCATTATAAAAAAAATTATTATGTTATGTTTGCATTATTTCTCCCTTCTATGCTTATGTTTGGGAACATCACCGTTTGGATCCATTTGGACCATTTGTCATGGGATATGGGCTTGTTGGGCCATTTAAACTGGGACAAGAACGTATTTCATGACTATTGGGCCAAAAGCTTCTAAGTGATTGATGGGCCACCTTGTGCTTGTTTTCGGAATATTATCATTTGGATTTAGTTGGGCTCTTTGCCGTAAGACATGAACTCGTTGTGCCATTTAAACTGGGACGGGTTCACCCTTATGACAGTTGTCCCAAAGCTTCTAAAATGATAATAGGCCGATTGATTTGTTTGAGAATTTTATTTGCTTTAATATATGTTATATATTTCTTATGCATATCATGCATACATATACCCTGTTAACATCCTTGTGTCTTAAAAGACACCATAGATACCGTTTGGGTTAGAGAAGGAACCAGACTCACTAAAAGAACAAGTATGAGTGAATCCGATAATGAGGTGTCCCGTATGGATCAGTTAGAGAATGGTCTCGCCAAGATCACTGAACAGTTGCAGGCTTTGACTACTGCTATGGCTGGTATAGCTGGGTCTCGTGCCGGGGTTAATTCTGGGGATGTGAGGCAAGAGGAATCTCCGAACAGATTGGGGGATGATCTCCCCGCTTTTGATGATGATATGGCAGAGTATGCAGCAGGCAGAGTATCTGGGTCTCAGACAGAGTTGCAGAAACTTCGGGATCAGGTTGAGTCAGTTACCCGCAAGATGAGGGGTAAGAATGAGGATCTGCTGGATTATGACACATTGACTTTTGAGGAACAGTTGCCAGCACAGTTCAAGATGCCAGATATGGCTAAGTTCAACGGGAATGGGGATCCGAGGGTGCATCTCCGACAGTTTGTATCAGTCATGAGTTCAGTTGGCTTGTCTCAGCGCCAGGTGCAGAAAATGTTTGGAATGTCGCTTGAAGGAGCTCCCGTGGTATGGTACCACAGTTTGGAGAAGAAGGTGAAAGAAGATTGGAGGGAGTTAGCTGATGCCTTCCTGAAACAGTATGTCACTGACTTGGAGATCGACTTGTCACTCCGTGATCTGGAGAATGTTAAGCAGAAAGCGGAGGAGAGTTTTAAGGAGTATGTGGACCGGTGGAGGGGTCAATTATTGAAAATGCAGACTAGGCCTTCGGAGAAGGATCAGATCAAGATGATCATCAAGGGCACCAAGCCCTCCATTTATGGCAAGTTGAGGAGGATGACCTCCATGATTGCAGACTTTCGGCAGTTGAGGGAAACTGTCATGGATATTGAGGAAGAAGAGGCCGAGAATAGAAAATTCTATGGTCTAAACAGGAGGCCCATTGGGGGAACATCGGGAACAAAGCCCGTTTCTGCTGAAGTTGCTGCTATCCGGAACAGGCAGTTTTCCAACTTGGGAAGGCCCCTGTCTAAGGTGCTAGAGAAGTTGAAGAGGCAAGGGCTTTTAAAACCCTTGGATACCAAACCATTACCCAATCCCCTACCACCACATATTAACCTAAGCCTTTATTGCCACTTCCACCAACAAAAAGGCCATGACACCGACAACTGCGCCCGACTCCGCCATGAAATCCAAGACCTCATAGACTCCAAGAAAATACCCAACCCAGAAACAGAACAGCCCGATACACACAGAAACCCCTTACCTAACTACCGTGCCGTACCACCACCAGCCTATATGATCAATTCTGGCCTTCCAGAAGACCTTGTCCTAAAATCCTTTCACCCTCAAGCCTTTTGCCTGGGAATCTGGGATAGCACTAGTGAGGATGAGTTTGAGCAGAAGAAGGACTTTTGGCTTGATTTCTCTAGCAGCGATGAGGAGGAAGTAAGGGGAATGACACGTAGCGGTCGTTTTATAATGATAGGCGGAAAAGGGTAAGGAAGCTTTGACAGATGGTAGAGAAGTGGTTGAGGCTGCTGCAGAAAATACTGAAGGGGATATAGTGCTGAGGCAATTGAGGAAGACTAGAGCACAAGTCAGTATCTGGGAACTATTATGTGCATCTCGGGAGCATAGACAGGCTATGGTTGAGGCCTTGAGCAAGATTGTGGTACCGGAGGATGCCAACCCCGCAATGTTTGTTGGGTCAGTTCAGAAGGAAGCTTTGCAGATATCCTTTTCTGAGGATGATCTCCCACCGGAGGGGAGGAATCATAATAGGCCTCTATTTATCAGGGCCGAAGTGAGGGGCAAGAAAACTTCATGTGTGATGGTGGATGACGGTTCGTCCATCAATGTGTGCCCATTGAAAATTCTGGCAAGATTGGGTATGAAAGCAACAGACTTGGACCCCTCCAGTATGACTATTAAAGCTTATGATGACAGTAAGCGAGGAGTTGAGGGTACCTTTGTGGCTATGGTCAAAGTAGGGCCGATTGAAGATGAGGTCGAGTTCACAGTGCTGGACATCCCAGCCACTTTTGCCTTATTGCTGGGAAGGCCTTGGTTTCACAAGCTTGGGGGCGTGCCTTCCACTTTGCATCAGATGATCAGATTCCCGTATGAGGGAGAGATTGTTACCATCCGGGCTGAGTTAGATAATGCCGTGGCTGCCTTGGAGATACTACCTTTCACAAGGTTCCAGGTATCAGCCACTTTTGAGGAGTGGGTGGATCCTAGGGTGGCTAGGATTATGGAGAAGATGAAGTTTGAGCCGGGTAAAGGTTCAAAGTTGCCGGATTTCAGAGGACAGACTACTCGGAAGGGTTTGGGGTACAAATCTGACGAAGAAAAGCCGAAGGTCAAGAAAAGGGCCTGAAACTGATGGAGTGCTTTGTGAAAGCTTCAGGGTATCAAGGAGAGCCTGAACCTGTGAAAGTCAATGGGATTGTGGTGCCTGGGTTTGAGATCTTCCAGGATTTGTTGGGTGAGAAACCATTGACTGGAAAAGCTGTGGAAACAGAGATTTGGGAGGAGGAATTGATGAAGTTAGAGAGCCTGACTCTGGAAGATGAGAAGCCTGAAGAAGACCTGATTGCAGAGGAAGAAGTGTCTATTGATGATGAAGACATTTACCTTCCTGACTTATTTGAATGTACTCCCGCATTATCCAATAATAAAGACATTTCTTTTGCTTACTTGCCTGAGTCATTTCCATTCACTCTGCATGAATCCAGCATATTTGACATCAGTTCAGCCAGAACTATTGCATTTAACTTGGGCACACTTGAGAACCCCAAAGAAATTTTGATTGCAAGTAGAAGTAACCTCCGAAGAGAGGGAGAAACTAGAACAAGTGTTGGTCAGATATGCCAAAGTATTTGCTTGGTCTTATGAGGACATGCCCGGGGTAGACAGAAACATTGCCCAGCACACAATACCAACTTATCCGAATATGAGGCCAGTAAAGCAGAAACTTCGACGGATGAGACCAGAATGGGCTGAGAAAGTCAGAGAGGAAGTTAAGAAGCAGATAGATGTGGGGTTTCCTGGAAGTGGTAAAATATCCCGAATGGTTGGCTAACATAGTGCCGGTACCGAAGAAAGATGGGAAAGTCAGAATGTGTGTAGACTACAGGGATCTCAATAAAGCTTGTCCGAAAGATGATTTCCCTTTGCCGCATATAGATGTTCTGGTTGACAGTGCGGCTTTGTCTGCTATGTATTCATTTGCGGATGGATTTTCAGGGTACAATCAGGTTCTCATGGCTGAGGAAGATAAACACAAGACTGCATTTGTTACCGAGTGGGGTACCTATTGTTACAAGGTAATGCCGTTTGGGCTTAAGAATGCAGGAGCTACTTATCAGCGGATGGCCACTACACTCTTCCATGACTTGATGCACAAAGAGATTGAGGTGTATGTGGATGACATGATGGTGAAATCAGAAACGAGAGTTGGGCATATTGAGGCATTGGAAAGGTTCCTTCAGAGAGTTGACAGATATAACCTGCGGCTTAATCCCAAGAAATGTGTGTTTGGGGTGACATCAGGGAAATTGCTTGGTCATACAGTGGGAATGGGCGGAATAGAGGTAGACTCCGAAAAGATCAAGGCAATCACAGAAATGCCTGCACCAAAGACAGAAAAGGAAGTCAGGGCATTCTTGGGGAAGATTCAGTACATCAGTCGGTTTATTGCCAAGTTGACATCGGTATGTGAGCCTATCTTCAAACTGTTGAGAAAAGATCAGCCAGTGAGATGGAATGAACAGTGTCAGACCGCCTTCGACAGAATCAGAGAGTACTTGGTAAAGCCTCCTGTATTGAAACCTCCGAGGCCGGGTAGACCTTTGATATTGTATTTGGCTATAGAATCAGAAGCATTGGGGGTATGATGGTACAGGCAGATGAGACAGGGGTAGAACATGCAGTTTATTATCTGAGTAAGAAGCTGCTTCCGTATGAGGCTCGGTATCAGGAAGTTGAGAAGATCTGTCTTGCAGTGGTATGGGCTTCCAGAAAGTTTCGCTTCTTCTGTTCTTACAAGTTGATCCAGTCTTACAAGATCCAGGTGGCAAAGGAGAATCCTCTGAAATATCTTCATTCAGTGCCTTCACTAGTGGGAAAACTGGGCCGATGGTTGGTATTGTTGACAGAGTTTGACATTGAGTATATCACCTCAAAGTGATCAAGGGACGAGCAGTAGCGGAGTTTCTGGCATTGCAACCTGTTGAGGGGGATCAGTATAAGTTTGAGTTTCCAGATGAAGAGATCCAAGCAATAACAGTTCAGAGATGGAAGATGTATTTCGACGGAGCAGTGAATTACAAGGGAGCCGGAATTGGGATCGTGATAGTAACCCCCGAGGGAGAGACTTTGCCTTTGGCTAAGAGGTTGACATTCAGAGTGACTAATAACATGGCTGAGTATGAAGCATGTGCTTTTGGCCTGACAGCATTGATAGCCTTGAAGGCCGGGAGTGTGGAAATCTACGGAGATTCTATGTTGGTAGTCCAGCAGATGCGAGGAGAATGGGAATTGAAGGAAGAACGGTTGAAGCCTTATCTTTTTCACCTCAGAAAATTGGCACAGGATATCCCCGAGTGTAAGTTTCAGCACCTACCGAGGGAAGAGAATCAGATGGCAGACGCATTGGCTACACTAGCAGCGACTTGGGAAAATCCAGAGAAGTTAGTGATGAGACCGTTGATACTGACAACAGCAAGTAAACCTGCTTATGAGATAGAAAGAATTCTGGAAGTTGAGGTTGACGACGGTAAACCTTGGTATTATGACATTCAGAGGTATCTGGAACATGGTGAATTCCCGGAAGGGGCGGGCAGAAAAGACAGAATAGCCATTCAGAAGTTGGCTTCCCAGTATGTGACTTTGAGAGGGGAACTGTACAAGAGGCAGGCAAACGGCATTCAGTTGAAATGTTTGAGAAAAGAAGAAGCTCAGAAAGTGATGGAAGAGGTACATGCCGGGGTATGTGGCCCGCACATGAATGGGCTGAACTTGTCCCGCAAGATAGTGAGACAGGGGTTTTATTGGTCAACCATGGAGACAGACTGCGCGAAGGATGGTAAAGCACTGTCATGACTGTCAAGCACACGGTAATTTGAATCACTTACCGCACACAGAATTGCACGGGCTGTCAGAGCCATGGCCGTTCTCAGCATGGGGATTGACATGATCGGGGAAATTCGACCGAATGCATCTAATGGGCATCGCTTCATAGTAGTAGCAGTGGATTACTTCTCAAAGTGGGTGGAAGCCGAATCCTTCCGTAATGTTACAGCGAAGCAGATGGCAAAGTTCATAGCTCGGAACCTCATTTGTCGGTATGGTATGCCGCATCATGTAGTGACAGACAACGGGGTCCAGTTTCAAGGAGAGACGAAGGCAATGTTACAGAGGCATGGGATAGGCCACCACAAGTCATCACCGTACAGGCCGCAGGCAAATGGGGCAGTTGAGGCAGCCAACAAGACTATAAAGACAATTTTAGCCAAGATGACAGAAAATTGTAGAGATTGGGCCGAGAAGTTACCGTATGCTTTGTGGGGGTACAGAACGTCGGTCAGAACGGCAACAGGTGCAACACCTTACTCCTTGGTCTACGGAATGGAAGCAGTATTGCCAGTAGAAGTGGAAATACAGTCCCTGAGGGTATTAGCAGAGGCAGAATTACCGGAACAGGAATGGGCCGCACAGAGATTTGATCAGTTGGTACTGTTGGATGAGAAGAGAACGAAGTCTTTGTATCACATGCAGTTGTATCAGAAGAGACTAGCCCGGGCATTCAACAAGAAAGTACGTCCCACAAAGATCAGAAGGGGTGATTTGGTACTTAAGCAGTCGAGGCCGTCGACGACAGATCCGAGAGGGAAATTCAGGCCTAACTGGGAAGGACCTTACATCGTTCAGAAAGTCCTGGGAAATGGAGCAGTGAAGCTATCAGACTTGGAAGGAAATGAATTCACAGAACCAATCAATGTCGACAGGTTGAAGTTGTACTTTGCTTGAGAAGACTTGGTCGCCAGCGGAAGACCTAACCCAACGGATAAGAAAACTCCTGCATACATGCATACACGTAACCTATATTGCATATTTTTGTGTTTGTTCTGTTTTGTGTAAACAGGTGTTGAAGACGGAAAAGAGCGAGCAGTAAGCCAATCAGAGATGGTAAAGGCACAGCATTTGATATGGGCAGTAATCTGAAGATTGAGGTCCCAATGAAGTTAAGTTCCGGGTATGGGTCTCGGAGGGCGAAGCCCATATCGACTGGGGAGCGAGGCTCCACATCACATCATGTCAGCTTGGGGGCGAAGCCCATATCGGCTGAGGAGCGAAGCTCCACATCATCATTTTCGGGATGCGTCCCAGGGTCGAGGCCCACATTTTGTCAGCGGTATTGGGATGCGTCCCAGGGTCGAGGCCCCCGTTGTCGGTTGCAGCTATTGGGATGCGTCCCAGGATCGAGGTCCACTGCATCATCATTTTCGGGATGCGTCCCAGGGTCGAGGCCCACATTTTGTCAGCGGTATTGGGATGCGTCCCAGGGTCGAGGCCCCCGTTGTCGGTTGCAGCTATTGGGATGCGTCCCAGGATCGAGGTCCACTGCATCATCATTTTCGGGATGCGTCCCAGGGTCGAGGCCCACATTTTGTCAGCGGTATTGGGATGCGTCCCAGGGTCGAGGCCCCCGTTGTCGGTTGCAGCTATTGGGATGCGTCCCAGGTTCGAGGCCCACATCATCAGCAGCATCGAGATGCGTCTCAGGATCGAGGTCCACTGCAGTATCAGCTCAGCTCGAGACAGCTAGCTAGCCAGGTAAGTAAAATGCATTGCATAACTTTGATAGGATTGTTCAAAGTCACACACTGCACAAGTCCCATCAAAGTGGGGGCGACTGTAGGCATTGCATTTTCGCATGTGAAACCCGATGATGAGTCTCATTTGGAGGCACTACCTTTTGAGTCATGAAAGCCGCGGGAAACGGATATCGGAAGGGGGGAATTCAGAATAAACAAGCTCACTGTCTTCGTTGGTGCTGCGTTCGTTACTTCGTTCGAACCTCGTGCAGATTGCGGGCGTTCGTGCCGCGTTCGATGAGGCGTTCGAACGGAGCCGGTAATTCTGGTTTTGCTGCTAGCCTCACACCCCAGCCCATTTAGCTCCCCAAAGCCCATAAAAACACATCCCAAATTAAATAAATTAAATATTAAACATTAAATAAAACATTTAAATCATTTACCAATAAAATAAACAATTACCAACTTAAACTAAAATCATGCCTAAATTAAACAAATCACATACTAAATCAAAATATAATCATACCAAATTAAAATCAATCATAACCAATTAAAGCCAATCATATATTTGACTTCCTAATCTAATAAGATACTTACCAATATAAAAATTTGTATTCCTAAACCAACACAAATTAAATATTACAACTTCCTAAAGTAAAATATTTGTCCCCCCCTCAATCCTTTGATTTCCTTGTTTAAAACTAAATCATATCCTAATTTAATGCACAAATCCCTTCCCTTGTAAACCCTAGCCATTCTCTATATAAACAACCCCTAACCAAGGCCATTCCTCTCCTTCACACAACACAATTCACACCCAAGCTCTCTCGAAATTCTCTAGACTCTCTCTACACCCACCCAAAAACATCCAGAGAAAACACTTCATACACACACAAAAAGAAAACAAAGAAACCACCACAAGACCACCCTCCATAGCCGAACCCAAACTCACCCATAGCCGAATTCTAAAACACGCCAAAACAACCTCCTAGATTACTTAAAACAGTAGCCCAAAATCCTTAAAAAAACAGTAACTTAGAAAACTACATAGATAATCCTTAAAAATAATCACTTTTAATTGCACTAAGAACCCACACAACTTGGAATAGTTCTTTGAAAACATTGAAACAGGTAGCCCGTGCAGTGAGCAGCAAAACAGGAGCCGAATAGGAGCAGAACGGAGTTCGAACAATAAGCAAAGCAGCGAAGCAGTGAGCTAGGACGTTGAACCAGGGACCAGAAAAGTTGCGGAGCTTTACCCCCCTTTCGATCTTCGTGGAACGTGAGTCCGAGAGACGGCTTAAAAGGTTAGACCTGAGGGTATCTTTCACACTTGTTTTCCTTTCCGCATTATTTATTAAGTATTTCTTGTATGATTGTAATGTTGAAATGTGTGTTGTGATTTTTGAGTATGTAAATATGCATGAATTATGAGATGTAATATGTTGTGGGCATTAGATGAATGAGAGATGTGTCAACTCTCGCGGTATATCGGATGGAAACCCGGACATAAATTTCATAGCCGATTCCGAATGGACGGTAATATGATCTGTACTCGGGCCACAACTCCACGTACCGCTTGAGTAAACGGCACCATCTCTCTTTCGTTGTGTTGCTTTTGTTTATTTAGTTTTCTCTTGAATTCAATATATTTTATTTTGTATGATTCAACCAAGCGCATGGGCTTAGTGAGTTAGTCCAAAGGTCCTCCATTTGTGAGACAAAGAGCCGAAAAGGCCACCTTCGTGACACTACTTCGCCGCGCCGGTTGATGTATGTTCGGTTGGACGCAAGATACGTTCAATCGAGCATACTTAGTTTGATATTATTATCTTTATTTTCGTATGTATAAGTCAATCGAGCGCATGGGCTTAGTAAGTGTGTTGTGAGATCCCCTATGGGGAGGGGCTAAAAGCCCTTTACCACGATGCTTTGCCGCGCCGGTTGACGTGTGTTCGGATTGGATGTAAGATGCGTTCAATCGGGCATACTTGGTTGATATGATTGGTTCTATTCTTGCATGTGTGATATGACGCGCATGGGCTTAGCATGTTGGTCTAAAGGTCCTCTCTTTGAGAGATCAAGAGCCCCAAAAGGTCACCTTTACGGCAGTGCTTCGCCGCGCCCTTTTATTTTCTGTTTATGTATTGCATCAGGTCCGTGTCCGTTCGAACGCGTTCACGAACGCAACTCGAACGCGCATGTGTTTTTGCCTTATTAGTGTTCAGGTCTCGTATCCGTTCGAACGCGTTAACAACGCCATCGAACGTGAGCTTTCTGTCTCATTCTCCGTTCGAACGCGTTTACGAACGCTACTCGAACGTGAGCATTCTGTTTCATTTCCGTTCGAACGCGTTTACGAACGCTACTCGAACGTGAGCATTCTGTTTCATTTCCGTTCGAACGCGTTTACGAACGCTACACGAACGCACACACACTGAACTGAGTCTGTCTTATTATATTCATGCATAATTGCCTATTAGTTGATCTTTCTTATGCAAATGTGTCACAATTCGTATGCTTATGTCATGATAACATTTGAGCATTATTTCTTGCGGTATATCGGATGGAAACCCAGACGTAAATTCCGTAGCCGATTCCGAATGGACGGTAGTGCGGTCTGTACTTGGGCTACAATTCCACGTACCACTTGAAAAGTGCCCATATGTGTGCTTGTATGTACCATGTGTGCTGTATGGTTATATGTGCGCTTGTGTTTTTTTCCTGAATGTGATATGCAAGTAAAGTTGTATGTTAGTTGCTATCTTGATATATGTTTAGCATGCAAATTTAAATGTAAGATATATGTGAAATGCGTACATGAGTTTATTTTACACATGATGTGAATTTAGAAGCATGATACTATTGGAAATAAGTGTTACTTAAGCTTAGTTTAAATTATTACATGAATCCTTTCATTACAAGTGACATAAGTAAGGGACCATTCCGAACCCAACGGTTTGAGGTCTTCCCTTGCGAGGGGTGAGTGCGGCCTTAAATCTTTGTCCCGGTTCACACCGGGTGGCGACTCCATGTTATGTAATCCTTCCCAACTAGGCCGCGAGCCTAGGAACGGCGTCGCTCAGTTTCTGTGTCCCACAATCACATATATGAACATTTAACTCAATAAATTCAAGGATACAAATTAATATGAAAGGGGGTTTAATGTATTGATTAGGGCATTTAAAGATATCAAATGAACAATGATATTCATAGAAACGTCTTAATAATTGCTAATTCACTTTGTATATTCAAAAAATAGTTTTTACCAATGAAATATGCATACATATGTAAATTAGAGGAAACGGTACCAATGTTTCTGTGAATACGAATGTTAACCTTTTACCGTTGCGGATTCATCATTTCCTTGAGCCTTTGGGAATCAATTTGCAATTCTCTTTAAAGATCCATTCCCAAAGTCCCTACAAATTTATCAATTACACTTGGTACCCCAAAACGTTCTTGGGTCCATTGGGTTAATTTGATTCCTTGAAGAATCCATGCATTATTAATCACATTCTTGTTCATGCATTTAAATGTTAGTCCCGTTTTGTTACAAAGCATGGCATGTGACATTTTCATCTATTTCATTTTGCATGAGAATAGGATGCCTTAACAAAATAATTCTTCAAAAATTTCTTTTTATATAAAGGCCTATATCCTAATCCTTATCTTTTAAATGCACATTTTTGGGATCCAATAAGCCATATTCAAATTTTGTCATGTCCCAATGTGAATTTGCTAAGTATGTTTTGCAAATCTATATCTTAGTATTTAATAAGACATTTTCATTCAATATAGATTCACAATTGCATGTCTTAGAGCTAGATGGCATATTTGATATGATATTTTCAAGTTCTAGCTTTTAATCTTTAAACATGCATTTTCATCATTTAAGCATGCAATTCTTTTTCATGTTTGGCCTTTAAGCATATCATATCATTATCTAAAACATGAATTTATCCATACTAGTTGCATGTTCAATTTTAAGTGTAGCATGCTCATTTTGACCAATTTTAATTTCTTTTTAAGCATATCACACAATTCTTTTAAGCCATTAAAAGCATCAAGTAATTCAGAATTGTGTCTGTTTCTTCTTCTTCGCTTTCTTCTTCAATTTCAAAGCGGATATCCTCATCCGTGATAGCCATGAATGCTATTGATTTATCGTTGACTTCTACTTCTTCCTCCTCGGATGAGCTTGAATCGCTATCACTCCAAGTTGAAGTGGCTTTCATGCCTTTTTCTTCGATTTTCCTTTCATTTTCCTCAATGGGCAATTGGTAGCTATGTGACCCGGTTTGTTGCATTCATAACAAGTAATTTTCTTGTTCTTCCGCGGCCATTTTTCTTCTTTCTTTTCATCCGTCTTTGATTTTCCCTTTTTATTACGGACTTGAGAAGCTTCTTCAAGTTCTTGTTTATTTGAGCCAACTCATCATCACTATCTCTTCTTCACTTGAGCTTGACTTATCTTTTCTTCTTGCTTTAAGGCCAAGGATTTCCTTGTCTTTTCTCATTCCTCTTTTTTATCCATCTTGATCTCCTTTCAACTCAAGTAATTGCCGACCAAATCATCAATCTTCAAATGTTTATGTCGTTTGCTTTTAATGGAGGAGGTGTAGCTTTTAAACTCTTTCGGGAGAGATCTTAAAATTTTCTTCACTTGATCGATGTCCCGATGACTTTTCCCAATGCTCCCAAATGATTTATGATGACCGTAAAACCTAGAAATCATGTGATCAATTTCTTCCCCGGATTTCATCTTGAAATTGTCTAATTCACACATGAACCGGTTGATCTTCGATTCCTTCACTTGGCTTGTGCCCTCATTGACCATTTCCAAAGACTTCCATAAATCATATGCATTTCCCACATTCTGGAAGCTTGCTAACTTGATCCGATCAATGGCACATAGGAGTTGGTTGAGTGCCTTAGCATTTTGTGAAGCTTGTTTTAGATCCTCACTATCCCATTCTAAACTCGGCTTAGAATCTCAACCCCATTGCTATCCTTTTTGTTGGCATTTTTGCACCCCGTGTGATAATCAAAAGGTTGCGGATCATTGGCTAGGAGATAATTCAACATTCTTGTCTTCCAATAGTTGTAGTCTGTTCGGTGTAAACGGAGGTCTAGTTGTTGAATATCCATCGGTAAGATTTGAAGAGTGCTTGTAGATCCCATGAGTCTATTCTCGGACGGTTAAGTCTTTCTTGAGAATACCTCGCTCTGATACCAACTGAAAGTACCT